>VDFB02033488.1:0-58280 GCA_007258455.2 Sequoia sempervirens | reverse complement strand
TTCCAGCTTCATCTCTTTGAATAGTTGAGAACTTTTTGGCCTTCTTCCTCGGGGCAGTCTGTTCTAATCTTGCAAGAAAATCTGCGTCATTGTCCTCCTCCGGGACTTCCACTGGCGCTTTTCTTTTCAATCTTTCCTTCAGCCACTCAGGTACCGTTGGCTGTTCGATCATGTCCTCTTGATTTTGGACGTCTGGTATGTCCTGTACTTCCTGTTCTTCTTGAATTTCCGGCACACTTTGAATTTCTTGGACTAGCTGCATATCCTGGATCTCCTGGACGGATGGGTCCTCTTGAATGCCTTTGAGGGCGGAAATCATTCCTTCCTCGAATTCTCCATCCTCGATGTCTGTGTTGTTATCTGATTCCAAGATTTTTGTGCTTGCCGGAGAGGGTTGATTATCATCTTCTATTTGGATTGGCTCTATATTTTCAATTGGAGAAGGTAACATAGCATTTTCCCAGGATTCTCTATCCATGGCAAGCATCTCTTCTATGTTCCGGGATGTAGCCGACTGAAGGGGTTAGGACTTGTGTTTCTTCCGCGAGGGACCTTCATCTATCCCTTTACCCTTGTCTTGAACTGCAGATTTATCGGCTTCTTTTCTCTTTTTGGAGTTGGCAGCATCTGTTTGTCCATCAGCATGAGATGCACCGGCGTTCGAAGAACATGACTCGGTGTCTCCCATCAACTCGTAGGTAAATTGCATATTTCTCTGTTTTAGCACTTCTACTTGCCTATCTATCCACCACTGAGAGTATTTGAAAACAGGGCGCATCAAAGTGGTTAGATCACCTATCTCAGGTTCGAACCATTTCATAGGTGGAAGCGGCTCATTTTCCTTGAAGCCTGGCTGCACATATATCCCGTCATCTTGTAGCTGGTCAGGTATTTTGAAAAGCTCTGTCGCTCTGATCATGCTCAGGGGTAACCTTGACCATAATCTTCTTCTTACATCGTATTCATCGGCTGCGTTGGCCCAAAAGTCCTCTAGGTCAACCCGATGTTTGTATCTTTCTCCGTCCACAATCTTGATGTGATGAAGCGGATCGAAATTGCTTCTGGCTTTGTATGATATAAAAGGATACTGTTGAATCTCCAGTCGAGCAACCTCTGCTGCTTGGGCTGTCGGGCATGACTCCTCCATGTTGCCGATGAAAAAGGGGAAGGTGACGGCAGCTTTCTGCTTGGGTCTTTGGATGTTCTGGTATGTTTCTAGTTGCCTTAGCACCTCCAACAACACCATCCTATTTGTCGGGTAGACAGGCAGCCTATAAGGATTTCCGGAAAATCCTTGGATTCTGATGTAGGTGAACTTTGGATATTGAATAAACCAGAATCCATACCGGCTTATCGAG
This sequence comes from Sequoia sempervirens, assembly GCA_007258455.2. Taxonomy (NCBI): domain Eukaryota; kingdom Viridiplantae; phylum Streptophyta; class Pinopsida; order Cupressales; family Cupressaceae; genus Sequoia; species Sequoia sempervirens. The sequence goes on along the minus strand of VDFB02033488.1, from coordinate 56,922 downwards.
CTTTTGGCTTCATGCGAGAGTCTCTGGTGCGTTCCGCCTTGAAGAAGCCTAGTGATATACATCAAAAATGCATCGTGAGCTCGCCGGAAGTGGGACTTCTCTTTCAGCTGCAGCTGTGGATAGCAGTCGTAGACTTTGAATTTCCCCTCACCGTTGCCAACCACGCCTTTGCATGTCAAGCCAGGATATTTATAATATCTTGCCAATGAATAAACAACGTATGAGCTCATGTGGAAAACTTTGGTCTGTTCAAAGTTGACCAACTGTTCGTGCAGGCTGTCACTGATCATCCTGGACCAATTAAACATTTTGACTCCAGTGATTATCTCATCAATAAAATAATACATCCATTCTTCAAAAGGAGCACCGTGAGCACTGCCTACTATTCTGTTAAGTAGCAGAACAATATCACCATATTCTTCTTTGAAGTGGGTTCTGATCAACTTTTTCGGCATTTTGCTTGCAGTAGGCTTTGGTTTTAATAACCAATTTTTGTTTATGTTCGATGCACACAGATCCTTCTGACTTTGATAAAGTTTGAATGTATCTTGTTTGTTGCGGTAGGATGTACGGTTGTATACTGGAATGCCAAAAGTCTCCTGGATTGCTGGCTCGGACAAGTAAGCAAGGACTCTCCCGTCAGGAGCTTCAATCTGTCGGTCTTGTGCGTTGTAATGAAGTGCACATTCTGCCATTAACTCAGGACATTCTTTTGCTGGTGGAAATCCAGCTGCATGGACGATTCCGTTTCGCATCATCCTCATGGCGATTGGCGTTGGCAGACGTCCGTCAGTTCCATACATTCTCTTTCGGAAATCTTCAAGATCAACATGGCCGAGGTCTGTGTCAAGAACGTGCTCCCACTTGGACTTGATCTTTGACTGAGTTTGGACACCTTTGCTTGCAAATTTCATCTTGGCTGCTTCGAAAAATAGATCTGCAAGAGAAGGAAGAAAGGAAAATCAGAATTCGATATTAAAATCAATTTGAAAGAACATTCCAGCTGGTAATTAACTTAGACTTCACGAAAAATAACAATCTGGAATGAAAATAAATGGTGGAGCTTCATGTTAACATGAAATGGACAAGAAAAATCTGCCTTGTGACTTCGTGAAGACGTGATTGCGACTGCAATGCAAGCTGATAACAGAATATTTCTTTTACTTTGCTGCAAAAATCTTTCAGCCTTTTGCCTTAAACACTTTTCTCTCACCACCTTTCTTCTCAAAATCGAGTGATTGCAAAAATGAAAAATGAAATCACTTATAGAAGTGAGAAGGTCGATCATTTTAGCATATTTGCAAAGTTTCCTTTGCATCAAGTTCGAACTCATTCTTTCACTTTGTTTCTGAATGGCAAGTTCTATCCTTAACAACTTCGCCCGGGAAAGTTTCTAATTTCATTCGCAGTCCAACAAGACTCTTTTTCTTACTTTCCAATTTCGAAATTTTCATGACTTATCTCCTTTTTGGTGTTGGAAATAAAATATTAAAATAATTAAAAATAATTATTTTATGTGTCCATTCCAACCCGTTCGTTTTTATGGCTAATTACTTTTGATTTTTTCGAAAATTTCTCGCCATATCCAATTTATTTGTCCATGATTTTTTGATCGTTTCTCAAAAATACTTGGCCATGTCCGATTTTATTTGGCCAAAAATGTTTCTTGTCCGACATTTTCTAGTCACGTCCAACTTTTTCTTAGCCATGTCCAAAGATTTTTTAGCCATGACTTGTCTCTTTTCTAAAATTCTTTCGCCATGTCCGATTTTATTCATCCAAATTCTCTTGATTTTGCAGGCACTGCCGGTGATCAATTTATTTAGATCCAAACATCCAATTTTGCCATGCATGCGTGATTTCTTCCATATTTCGCCGAAGATCGGTGCGGGTATTTTCATTTCCTGAGAGTTTGGACGGAGGTTTCAATTATCCTCAATACATGGGGATGCGGGCCGCCATTAAGTGCGCCAGCCATTTTCTTTCTTTTCATCTTAGTGGGACTTGCCACACGTTTGCCATCCGCCACCCCTCTTTGCTAAGGCGGACTTTGTTGGTTTTTTGGCCATTTTAACCTTGCTTATGGCGGAGTTTCCTTTTTTGTTTGCCATTTGACCCTTTGCTTTAGGCATTTTCCTCTTTCCTAAGGCGGACTTCAGCTTGCCTTTGGCCACTTTAACTTGTCTTTGTTCATGCCTTAGTCATTTTTATCTCATTTTACTTTGGGCGGACTTTGGCTTCTTTCTAGCCACTCCTTTTATGTCTAGGGCGGACTTTGGGGTTATGCTTGCCATACATAGGCGGACTTCAGCCTTTTCTTTGCCACTTCCATTTTGACCCATTGTGAGGACGCCGGTTTCATCTCCAATAAATGGACTTCTTACGCCAGAGCCGGACTATACTTTAGTTAGCCAAGACTAGGGAGAAACACCGTACAACACGCGGCGACTTCGCCAGGTAGGACTTGTACCATGCACCGCCAGCCATTGCTCAATATTCTAGGCGGACTTCCATGTTTTTGTTGCCATTTACAAGGGCGGACTTGCATGTATGTTTGGCCATTGCCTATGTTTTCCAAGGCGGACTTCATTACATCTGTTGCCATTTCACTCTTGGCTGGGGCGGACTTTGGCATTTGGATGGCCATGACAAGGGCGGACTTCAGCTTGGTCCTGACCATTCACCATTTGCCTTAGACATTTGCCAGATTTTCTTAGACATTTCCTTCATTCTCCATGGGCGGACTTCAGCATCTAACTGTCCATTGCCACTTTAACTTAGACATTTCCAAGGGCGGACTTGACAGACTTCATTGCCATTTACATCTTTGACAGAGGCGAACTTGACAAACTTCATTGCCATTGCCCAGATTTTCATGCCATTGACCAGTTGGCTGAAGCTTCTTATCATCCATTTCCTCTGTGCTTAGGCGAATTTACCAGTTTTCTCCATGACTGTGCTCAGATTTTCCATGAATTTCCAGATTTCTTCACAATTTTCCAGATTACTCCATGAACTTCGTGAACTTCTTGCAGATTTCTTCATGAATGTTCAGATTTCTTGATGAATTTCATCAAATCTTCAACCATTTTAGTGCTTTTACCAGATTTCCCAGTGATTTTCCAGAATTTCTCACCATTTTCGAATGAATTTTCCAGGTTTTTGAACTTTTTTGTGATTTTTCCAGATTTCAAAAAAATCTTCGAATCGATTTTCTGAGAGTTTCGTTGCTCGTTTCGAACTTCTGAGTGCGTTTTTGAAACTCGTGGCCCTTCTAAAAATAGAAACTTTCTAAAAATAGAAATTTTCCAAAAATAGCAACTTTCTAAAAATAAACCCTAAAAATATGGAAGTGTCAGAATCGACCGAAACGACAGTCGATCTTTGTCTCCCAGGCCTTCTAAGCACCATGGTGACGTTTATACATTGATCCAGACTAAAATTCACTGACTCGACTCGGGTGACCGTTCAAAATTGAAGCTAAAAAACCCCCAAACGAAGAGCAGACAAAACGAAAGCAGGCGAAAGCAAAACCCTAAAAGCAAACGACAAGGGTCCCCATCTGCAATGGGGCGAGGTGTGAGTTAGGTCACAACATCTGGCGACTCCACGTGAGGAATGTTCCTGAACATTCCAAAGATAAAGACCTATTCTGAATCTGGAATCTTTAACTAAATTCAACTAACTTACCTCTAGGTTAAAAGGTGTACTCAGAAAGGAAAGAAACCCTAGATTGGATCAAGACACTTTTCTTTTCAATCACAAGTGTGTGCAAATGCGTTCATTCCGTCTCGTGAAATCAGTATGACTCTTTGGTTCCATCATGGCAGGCTTTGTAATTTTGTCTTAACTCCAAAAGCATCCTTGGATAGAGCCTTGCTGCCAGCGAGCGTCTATAGCCCCGGCAAGGTTATCTTCTATAAACTCACGGAGATTGCTCTACTTCCGGCGATTTATAATTTCTTCTGATTTTCTTGTTTTTCTCTTTGATGATTGATTGACTTGAATGCACGCCTGTAGAGATGTCCGCACACCCAAAAGCCAAATGCTTTGATTTTTCATTTTCTTTATTTCTTTTCTTTTTGATATTCTTCTCTTTTCATATTTTTCCACATTTTGGCTTGTAAGCAGTGAAGCTCACATGGGTTTGAGTATTATAGTGGCGCTGGAGCCAGACTTTTGATTAGCCTAACCCTGACTTCCCCTAGGAGACCATAATAACTCAGAGAAATCGTTAAATGTGTAAAATGTATAATGATCTTCAATACTCAGTGTCTGGACACAATGTACGATTTCCCTTCTAGCCAAGTACAAATCTTAACCTAAAGTTAAACTAGAAGAACTCAATCTTGGATTCAAAATTCCTAACGAGTATTTATCAATGGAATAATCTAACATTACTTTGTGGAATAAGACCAACGTGTGTTTGGAATACTTCACCTTCTTAGAATAGAGATCCTTGATTTATTCAAAACAACTAATCTACGGGAAAGCAAACGAAAGCAAACAAACTAACAAAGCAAACTAATCTAAGAAAGCAGGAAAAAACGAAAGCAAAACCAAACCCAAACAGGAAAGGAAATCTAAACTAGCTATGTACAAAGGCAAGACCCACTGGGAGTCTAAGACTGGAAGTAATGTTTTAGAAATTGCCCGTTGACTGGCAACGGGACTTCTTCTCCGGTCAGTGTCTTCAGTTTGAAAGTATTGTCTCCCAAAATTTCCGAAATTTGAAAGGGACCCATCCATAGGTTGTCAAATTTGTTGTGGTCTCCTCTTCTCTCGTGTGCTTTGTCCCAACAAAGGACTAAATCGGAAATTCGAAAAGCTTTGACTCTTGCTCTTTTATCGAACCATCTTTTAACAATGTCTTGATGTTTAGCAAATTTTTCCAAGGCTTGGTCTCTCTTCTCTTCCAAAAGGAGTAACTGCGATAACCTGGTTTTAACCCTCTCTTCTTCTTCTAAACACTCTTGCATGAATTGTAGGGTTGGAATTCTCAGCTGTATGGGAAATATTGGATCTTGTCCGTAAACCAGATGGTAGGGTGATGTACCCAAGGAACTCTTTACTCTTACTCTATCCGCCCAAAGAGCGAATCTCAATTGCGTGTGCCAGTCCCTTGGATTTTTGTCCAGCAGTTTCTTGATGACGTTCAGTAAATTCTTGTTGGTGGATTCTGCTAATCCGTTGCCCTGGGGATAGTAATTTGACGAAAATTTCAAAGTGATACCATGCTCGAAAGCCCAGTTGGAAAACCTTAATGAAGAGAACGCAGAACCATTATCACACACTAAAGCATGAGGACATCCAAATCTGGTGACAATGTTCTCTTCTAAAAAATTGATTACAACATCAGAAGTGCAAAATTTTAAAGCTTGAGCTTCTGACCAACGCGTGCAGTAGTCAGTCGCGGTTAGGATATACCTGTGTTGTGCCGAGGAAGGTGGATTGATCATACCAATAAAGTCGAGTCCCCACTTTGCGAAAGGTCGCACTTCGATCACAGGTTGCAAAGGCATAGCTGGGTTTCTTTCTCGCGCTGCAGTGATTTGACAGGTGTGGCAAGTTTTCACGTGATCAAATGCATCTTTAAATACTGTTGGCCAATAGTAACCGGCCATCAAAATTTGGTGTGCTGTTGCGAGAGATCCTCCGTGGCCGGTTCCGAATCTGGAATGAAAATGTTCTATTGTCTGCTTAGCTTCTTCTTTTCCCAGGCACCTTAGAAAAACTCCTTCGTGATTTCTTCTGTACAACACTGCCCCTTGCAACATGTACCTTTGACTTTTCATTCGTAAGGCCCTCTTTTGCACTGGTTTTAAATGATTCGGGCATTTGTGATTAAGCAAGAAGTAGATGATATCGTCATACCACTCATCAGGAGACACCTCTTGTAATTCATACACATGTTGCACTAATTCAGGTCCTGTAGCAATGGTTTGCGTCAAAGCTTGGCCGCGGACAATCTTCATCGGTTGAATCTCAATATCATATTCCTGGATGATCGTGACCCATTTACCCCTTCTTTCTCCTAATTCATTCTGCATCAGGAGGGTCTTGACGGTCACATCCGGGACTATGGCAAAAACTTTACTTCTCAATACATAGTGACGAAATTTCTTTATCGCTTTCACCAAGGCATATGCTTGCTTTTCAACATTCAGGTACTTCAGCTCTGCATCCTTGAAAGGTGCACTCATGAAAGCAATAGGATGTTCATCCTTCTCTTCTGTTCTTTGCGTTAACATTGCGGCACATGTATGCTCTGATGCAAAGGAATAAAGGTAGAATGGCTTTGTATAATCAGGACTGACCAGGACAGGAGCGTCAACTATGGCCTGTTTGATTTCTTCGAAAGCTTTTCTTGTTGACTCTGTCCATTCTATCTTCGCATCCTTTTTAAGCATTTCAGTTAAGGGCCTGACTATTTCAGCAAATCCTGTTATAAATTTTCTCACAAAATTAATCTTTCCGAAGAAAGACTTCAATTCTTTCTGACTTGAAGGTAGACCAACTCTGGAAATAGCCTCTATTCGATCAGGGTCTATAAGAATACCCTTTTCTGTTATTACGTGGCCAAGCAGCTTCCCTTCAGTTACCCCGAACACACATTTCTTCGGGTTCAAAGATATTCCGTATTTTCTGCATCTTTCGAATATCTTTATCAAATCTCTGACATGAGTCTCTCTTTTCTTTGAAAATACTGTAAGGTCGTCCATATAAACAATGATGCACTTCCCTATGAGATCCTTGAAAGAAATATCCATAGCCCTTTGGAAGGTAGCTCCGGCATTGATCAGGCCAAATGGCATCCTCTTGTAGGCAAATGTACCCCACTTTGTTGTAAATGCCGTCTTAAGCCTGTCTTCTGGTTCTACGAGCACTTGGTTGTAGCCAGAATATCCATCTAGGAATGACATCATCTGGGATCCGTTCACAATTTGAATGACTTCATCTAATGAAGGCAGTGGATAATTATCCTTTTCTGAAGCTCTGTTGAGGTTTCTGAAGTCAACACACAATCTTATCTCTCCATTCTTCTTGCGGACGGGTACCAAATTGGCGACCCACGTTGAGTGGCGCACCGGAAAGATAATGCCTGCTGAAAGTAGCTTCTTCACTTCTTGGAAAATAAGGGGCTCTAGCAGAGGATTCACAGGTCTTTGGCGCTGCCTGAACGGTTTACTGCCAGCTTTGAGGGGAATAGTGTGCGTAATAATTGAGGTATCGTATGTTTTCAAACCCTCGTAGCTCCAAGCAATAATGTCTTTGAATTGTTCCAGGCTCTTGATTATCTGTTCTTTTTCTTCTTGCGTGCACACTTTGCCGATGAGGACATTTCTTTTTTCTTCTTGTGTTCCAAGGTTGACGGCTTCGTGTTGAGCTCCATCACTTCTTTGGTATTTGATGGCGTTGATCTGGTCCTGGTCAAAGATTCTTTCTAACTGGATCATCCCTTTGGGGATGTTATTGGTTTTCAAGTTCATTATGCCTTCTGCATCAAATTCAGTTTCCCCTTGGTCTTCTTCTTCATCAATGACTTGGGTCAGGAAAACATCTGAATTTGTCAGAAAATCTAGGATGTGTTTGTCATCATCAAACACCTGGAAATTTGTGATATTGTCTGGAACCGACGGTGTTGAAGTGATCTCTACTGTAAATTTCTTCACTGCATCCATCTCAAGCGGCTCTAAGGAACTTGCTGATTGAGCTAGGGAATTTGCAATTTTGTTTTGAGATCGATACACTGATTTGATGTTGAAAGCGTCGAAGCTCTCAATGAGATCCCAGACACGATTTCTGTATCCTCTCAGCCTCTTATCATGGCAAGCGTACTTCTTTCTTACTTGCCTCACTACAATTTCTGAATCACCATAGACATGTAACACTTTGACTTTCTTGCGAATTGCGTGGAGCAATCCGTGCACTAATGACTCATATTCTGTGACGTTGTTAGTACACGGGAACTGTAATCTCATGGCGGCCAGGTAGGTCTCGCCGGATGGACTGATAAGCTCATACCCAGCTCCATTCCCTTTCTTGGATTTCGAACCGTCGAACCTCAAGGTCCAAACTTGATCTTGCTCTGGCAATTGATACGGGGTGGGAATTTCTTCGTTCTGGATTTCTGGAGCAAAATGATCTTGAAACTGGTTTACATCTTGAATCTTTTCTCCTCCTGATGAGAGATCTTTTTCTTCATCTGATACTGTCAAACATTCATCTTCTGAAATCTGGGGTGTTCTCGCGCGTACTTGATCTAAGGCTATTTTGCACATGGCGCAGGAGAATTCGGAATGGAAGGCGTTGTGTATACGGCACCAATTGGGTAGCAACAAGTCTTGCACAAAGGCATGACTTCCCAATTCTCTTTCTTGTCTCATACTTCTGAGCACAAATCTTCTAAAATTCTCGAACATGCTTTCGCCTTCATCTGGTGATAGCTCTTCGTCACTTTCTGTAGTTACTTCTGTTGGATCCGCAATTTCTGGTGATTCTTTCTGATCATTTGAACATTGTAACATCAAAACTTCTGGCACCTGTGGAATGTACTGGCCCAAGTCTGTTTCACAAAACAAAATTTCATTGTTTTCTCCATTCTCTGTGATCATTAGTCTAAGTCTAGGCGTACTTTCAATTCTGATCTGGTTTGGAATACCCTTCCAAGGCAACCACATATGTGAAAAATCAGTGGCAAAGTAGCCATTCAATCTGCGAGTCCAGTCTCTTCCTAAAACCATACCATATCCATCAGGAATATCAACTACAGAAATGTCAATGAACTGTTGAATCCTTGGATCGGTTGATATTTGCATATGTATGTTGTTCAATTCTCCTATGACTGGGACTTCTGTCTTATCTAACTGCGTTACTTTCTTGTTTGTTCTTGTGGGTGTCAAACCCAATCTGCGGCAGATTGCTAATGGCATTACATTGCTTGATGCTCCTGAGTCAATTAGACAATTGTGTAGGAGTTTGTTGAAAATCCGGAGCGAGACGAGGAAAGGAGCTGGTTCATCTTTTCCCTGATAGAATATCACGGGACTTCCTTTTTGCGTGCCGGCTTCTGCTTCCTTAGCTCTAACCCTAGTGTTCTTCCCAATCTGTGGAGTCTCTGCTCCTCTTGCTGGGTTCTCCGTCTTGTTTTCTTTTGAACTTAGGCATACTTGTTCATGTCTAGCTATATTCTGGCCTGGCATCTCTATGCCTTCTTTCACTTCGTACATACCTCGAGCTCCTTTAGAACTCTGATGTCCTTCTTGGGTAGACTGGGATTGTTCATTTTGGACGACATTCACATTGGTTGTGGAACTGGTAGCTTTGTTGACTGAATCTTGTGTTGTGTCCTTCAAGCTGTCAAGGAACGTATTCCTTATCTCTGGAACCTTCATTAGTTCAAACAACGACACACTTACCTTGATTTTCTTGACTTCTTCTGTAACATATTGACTCAATCTCCTCAATTCATCCTTAGGAGGAGTAGGATTACTAGCATTACTACTAGCAATATCTCCCTGCCTGTATTGTGGCACGTCTCTCGGAAGCGGTGGGTTATTGTTTGCATTTGGATGTGGTGGCGTTTGAAAGTTATTCGGAGGAACTGATGATGTCAAAGGCTCTTGATTTTTCCGATAGTAAACCTTTGGTGGATTGTTACCAGTCTGTTGGAATGCTTGAATTTCTTTCACACCTTCGACCAATACGCTGTTATTCAACGGCGGGAAGTAATAATCGGCCGTGTCTTCTTCAGCAACTGTGTATGAGTAGACGGTGGGTGGCGCCTCCACAGGTCCATTAGCTGATGCCGGTGGAAATCTTTGAGTGTATTGATGCTGCGGATATTCTTGAGGTTGGTATTGGGTGCTTTCAATTACAAGGGCCTGATCATATCTAGGCGCAGGAACTATTTCATATCCAGTCACCGGAGGATTTTCTGAATTTCTCTTTTCACTTTTAAAAATGTCTGCCGCTACTTGAAACTCGTGGCAATGTAACTCGGAATGCTGATCTGTGTTGTGTAGTCTGCACCACCCTGATAAAGCTGCTTCAGCTAAGAATACCTTATCAGCAGGACGATTGTCGGCAGGCGGGTTGTCTAAAGGTGATGGCACATTTCCATTGTTGGGTCCAGTGTTCCAAGTCTTCCTTTGAAAGCCTGGGTTGTTGTTCCGAAAGCCTTGATTATGTCCTTGAAAATTTTGGTTATCTCTTTGATATCCTGAATGGCCCTGCCCTTGGTAATTTCCTTGAGGCGGCTGATAGTTCTTTTGAAAGTTCTGCATTTGGCTAGTCTGACCTTTTAGGTGGGTGACTTCAGTTGACAGCCTTTTGACTTGTTCGATCAATTCTCTCATTTCATCTCTTTCTTCCTGGGTTCGCGTGGGAGTTGTCACATTCTGGAGATATATTGGCTGTGTTGGTGGCACCTGAGACATGGGCATCCCTGGGTGGAGAACCATTTGATTACTTGGGACTGGATTCATCATGGGTGTCTGGTGGGCCAATGCTCTATTAATATCCTGAATTTGATTCGGAGAAGCTGCATTCCCTAAATAGTGAAGTGGACCTGGGCTTAAACCTATTCCGAGACCAGTACTGGCCGTGATCGCTGCAGCATATGCTCCTTTCAAATCTGCTGGGAGCGGATTTGTCGACTTCACGAACATGGCAGTAAGACGGTCTAAGGCTTCATAATAAATTGGCAATGCTGCTGCATTGTCCAACAAATAGGGATCCCTTAGACGGGTATAAGCCTTGTGGAATCTGTTATTGAATGTACTAATCGGCTCATGTTCCTGCCTTTTGATTTCCACAAATTGTCTATACAAATCAGATGGAGCAATGGGTGGTCTGAACTTTTCTAGAAAAGCGGTCTTCATTTGTTGCCAGGTGCGAATGGAGTTAGCTGGCAAATGGATATACCAGTAAGAGGCTTCCTCATCAAATGTGTAAGGAAATAATCTGCAGGCGACATCTTCTTCTTGAATGTCTCGATTTTGGAGAAGGTCTTCAAACAGTTTAACATGCTCGTCTGCAGTGTGGTTCAAGTCACCACTATGGAACTTGGAACAGAAATGTTCCGGATTCTTGGGTAGATCATGGTAAACAGGAAACGTCATAGGTGACGCATCTGCTGGACGCCACGCCATTGGAGCGTTCGGTTGATTCGTTTGAGCTGGTGGGATCGGTGGTACTGGCTGTGCAGCCACTATAACTTGTTGACTATCTAGTTGATCGGTACTTGGTGAATTTTGGAAAAGACCAGAAGAATCTTCTTCACTTTGTACTAGTGTGCTTGATGATGCTTCCTGCAATGCTCTTCTTTGTCTATTCCTGTGGGGCGATAGCTCAACAAATTCTTTAAAAGAACTGGGAGTGGATCTGGTGACTCTCCGAAACTTCTCTGCTGAAAAAGAACCAATTCGATCCAGTGTATTATACTTTTAAGCTTGTCTAGGCGGTGCAGGAGCTGCGGGTGCAGGAGCTGCTTCTTGAGCTTGTTGATTCACTTGTCTGTTGGCTTGTCGAATGTGCTCTCGTTCAAGTGCTTCAAATCTTTCAACAAGGAGATCCTGTCGAATGTTGAATTCAATTCGTCTTGCTCTTTCTTCTTCTTCTTCAAGGATGAATCGCATGCGAAACCAATCCGGAGCACTTCTTCTCACTTGCCACGCAAGACTGAACAATTCAGTGATAATGTCTTCTTGTTCGTCGTGAAAACCCAAATTCGGCTGCAATACTGGCTGGGGATCCTGGTTTGGATTAGGAACGTTGGCTGGGAGTCCCATTCTTCATTCTATTACTCAAACTTGAATTGGAAGATGGACTTGCGGCAAATGACCTTTCTATCTCGTCAAATTTTTCTTTTAGGCGATCTATCTTCTGCCTTATCAGATCTTTCTTGATAGCTTCTTCGAACCTTTTTCCTTTTTCTTCTTCCCTAGCAAGGACACGGCTTGTTTGTCTAAACTCAGCTCGATCTGCCTGCGTCTTCCAAGCTAGTGTGTACAACTGATCGATAATGTCGGTTGGTGGTTGATCAGGTTGCTCGACAGGTACATCAAAAGGAAACTCGTGGGGTAACACCATACTGCATCATGCTCACTTTGAAAATAACTCACTAATGTTTACAAAGGCCCTCCTTCTAGCGCCAGAACAATGTTGCGCGGGAGGAGAGGCCAGCATATACAAGAGTGATGTAGCAAAGATTTCTATTCAGCCCTCCTTCTAGCGCCAGAACAATGTTGACGTGCGTTTTATGACATGACAAACATTTTAGAACAAAGAGTCACAGACGCTCTATTCTCTCTTGAAAAACTACTTCCTATGCTAAGATTGCCAGTAAGTTCATAGGGTAATTCCAATGTTTAAGATGAACGCGGATAGGCTCTGTGGTATGGATGTGATTTGCTGTGGGCACAAGTAGATTTTGCAAGTCATTCTTAGAAGTGGAGACATGAATGCAGTACCATTTTTGGATTTTTTGATTTTATAAAAAAAAATGAAAAAAGATTTAGGGTTTAGAGAATCTATTCTACTCCTAAGAAATCAAGAGAAGACGAAGACTAAGTGAAACCAAATAAACTATACTCTGTTTCGCCACGTTCAACGACAACTACGCAGAGCAAGTGCAATCTTCTAGGAATGTGCTTGTGATTTTCATGTGATAAATAATTGCCATCAGATCGAACAACAATTATCAAGACAGAAGTTAAGCATCCACAGTAAAGCTCAGTCTAACTTTGCACATTGGGCGAAATCATCCACCCAAAGAAAGTATGAGCTTGGTTTCACTAATCGACGTTATCAATCAATCATTCTTCTAACATACATTTTAATTTAAATCTATTAAGAGAGAAAGAAAATATGGGACCATGCAACTATTCAACAACCAAGTACTCAAAGCACCTCATGCATTTGAACTTCATTATCAAAGTAGCTTTTCACAACAATCTCATAAAACTCTCTCTTTATTTCTAACTATCTCAAATCTGCTCTAACTCTTAATCTCCTCTAACTTCTAAGCTTCTAACTATCCATCAATCTATCTTCTAATGAGAATGAGAGAGTGAGGGGGGGTTTATATAGTTTTTCCGGATTACAAAGAACGGCCCAGATTGATTCAAGATCAATGGCCAAGATTAAATTGAACTAAACCCTAATTAGGGTTTCCAAAACCACAATCAGTTAACTAAAGAGGACACTAGACAACTGGAGTGTCGTCCTTATCCGCTTGTGCAGCCTCACGTTCGGCGAACCTGGACACTATCAGGTCGACCTCCTCCATAGCAATGTCGGGCAGCACGCTGATGTTGTACTCCAGCAAATCCAAGTTCTCGGCACATTCTGCAAACACATTCGCCCAAGCTGGTTCCTGTAGCAAGAAAGAACTTTTGGTAGCCATGAAGTCGAACACTTTGGTGAAGCCTTCCTTCATGATTGGCCCAGTGGTGGAGAAAACCTTATGTACTTGCTCCTTTAAAAACTTTGGCCGCAAGTGTTTCCTTCGGACAATCTCCCTGTCTAGCATATCTGCAGCCATCTCATAGATTTTTCTTTGAATTTCTTTTATTTGCTCTTCCACTCTACCACTATCCTGTTTCACCTTTTCGAGGACTCCCCTTCTCGAGACTAAGGCATAGTACCATCCGTTGAAGTCATAAGCTGCACCGGCTTCAATAACTTTATCTTCGATCAACCGTTGCTTTGAAATGCCTTTCAGTTCTCGGATGTATGGGATGATCCTGCTCTGAATGTCCTCGAGGCTGCTCCATGACTCTGCAAGATCTGCAACTCGTGAAAGTATGAAGGAAGCCTGCTCATTTACTTGCGCCAACTTTCTTGCAAACACCAATGCCTCTTTTTTCCTTGCAACCATCCAATCTTTAGCCTCCCTTGCTGTTGTCAACTCTTCTTCAAAATGAGCATCTGGTTCCTGTGAAGCAGTTGGAGGTAAAGGCGCCACTTGTTCGCCTTCGTTTAGTGGCCTAGTCAGGTGCTGGATATAATCTTTTAAACGCTGAATTTCTTTCTTGTATTCTTTCTTCTTGGCAACTTCTTTTTCTAATCTGCCCTTGATGGTGGCCACTGAATTATCCAAGTCTTCGACTTCCTGCCCCTTTGATGTCGGACCCATGTCGACAGTCGTGATAACATATTCTTCAGGAGCAATCTCGTCTTGAAACTTGTCATCCGCAGGCACTGCAATTTGCACCGTGCGATTTCCAGCTTCATCTCTTTGAATAGTTGAGAACTTTTTGGCCTTCTTCCTCGGGGCAGTCTGTTCTAATCTTGCAAGAAAATCTGCGTCATTGTCCTCCTCCGGGACTTCCACTGGCGCTTTTCTTTTCAATCTTTCCCTCAGCCACTCAGGTACCGTTGGCTGTTCGATCATGTCCTCTTGATTTTGGACGTCTGGTATGTCCTGTACTTCCTGTTCTTCTTGAATTTCCGGCACACTTTGAATTTCTTGGACTAGCTGCATATCCTGGATCTCCTGGACGGATGGGTCCTCTTGAATGCCTTTGAGGGCGGAAATCATTCCTTCCTCGAATTCTCCATCCTCGATGTCTGTGTTGTTATCTGATTCCAAGATTTCTGTGCTTGCCGGAGAGGGTTGATTATCATCTTCTATTTGGATTGGCTCTATATTTTCAATTGGAGAAGGTAACATAGCATTTTCCCAGGATTCTCTATCCATGGCAAGCATCTCTTCTATGTTCCGGGATGTAGCCGACTGAAGGGGTTTGGACTTGTGTTTCTTCCGCGAGGGACCTTCATCTATCCCTTTACCCTTGTCTTGAACTGCAGATTTATCGGCTTCTTTTCTCTTTTTGGAGTTGGCAGCATCTGCTTGTCCATCAGCATGAGATGCACCGGCGTTCGAAGAACATGACTCGGTGTCTCCCATCAACTCGTAGGTAAATTGCATATTTCTCTGTTTTAGCACTTCTACTTGCCTATCTATCCACCACTGAGAGTATTTGAAAACAGGGCGCATCAAAGTGGTTAGATCACCCATCTCAGGTTCGAACCATTTCATAGGTGGAAGCGGCTCATTTTCCTTGAAGCCTGGCTGCACATATATCCCGTCATCTTGTAGCTGGTCAGGTATTTTGAAAAGCTCTGTCGCTCTGATCATGCTCAGGGGTAACCTTGACCATAATCTTCTTCTTACATCGTATTCATCGGCTGCGTTGGCCCAAAAGTCCTCTAGGTCAACCCGATGTTTGTATCTTTCTCCGTCCACAATCTTGATGTGATGAAGCGGATCGAAATTGCTTCTGGCTTTGTATGATATAAAAGGATACTGTTGAATCTCCAGTCGAGCAACCTCTGCTGCTTGGGCTGTTGGGCATGACTCCTCCATGTTGCCGATGAAAAAGGGGAAGGTGACGGCAGCTTTCTGCTTGGGTCTTTGGATGTTCTGGTATGTTTCTAGTTGCCTTAGCACCTCCAACAACACCATCCTATTTGTCGGGTAGACAGGCAGCCTATAAGGATTTCCGGAAAATCCTTGGATTCTGATGTAGGTGAACTTTGGATATTGAATAAACCAGAATCCATACCGGCTTATCAAGCTTTTGGCTTCATGCGAGAGTCTCTGGTGCGTTCCGCCTTGAAGAAGCCTAGTGATATACATCAAAAATGCATCGTGAGCTCGCCGGAAGTGGGACTTCTCTTTCAGCTGCAGTTGTGGATAGCAGTCGTAGACTTTGAATTTCCCCTCACCGTTGCCAACCACGCCTTTGCATGTCAAGCCAGGATATTTATAATATCTTGCCAATGAATAAACAACGTATGAGCTCATGTGGAAAACTTTGGTCTGTTCAAAGTTGACCAACTGTTCGTGCAAGCTGTCACTGATCATCCTGGACCAATTAAACATTTTGACTCCAGTGATTATCTCATCAATAAAATAATACATCCATTCTTCGAAAGGGGCACCGTGAGCACTGCCTACCATTCTGTTAAGTAGCAGAACGATATCACCATATTCTTCTTTGAAGTGGGTTCTGATCAACTTTTTAGGCATCTTGCTGGCAGTGGGCTTTGGTTTTAGCAACCAATTTTTGTTTATATTCGATGCACATAGATCCTTCTGACTTTGATAGAGTTTGAATGTGTCTTGTTTGCTGCGGTAGGATGTTCGGTTATATACTGGAATGCCAAAAGTCTCCTGGATTGCTGGTTCAGACAAGTAAGCAAGGACTCTCCCGTCAGGAGCTTCAATCTGTCGGTCTTGTGCGTTGTAATGAA
This sequence comes from Sequoia sempervirens, assembly GCA_007258455.2. Classification (NCBI taxonomy): domain Eukaryota; kingdom Viridiplantae; phylum Streptophyta; class Pinopsida; order Cupressales; family Cupressaceae; genus Sequoia; species Sequoia sempervirens. The sequence goes on along the minus strand of VDFB02033488.1, from coordinate 40,659 downwards.
GTGCACACTCTACTATTAACTCAGGACATTCTTTTGCTGGTGGAAATCCAGCTGCATGGACGATTCCGTTTCGCATCATCCTCATGGCGATTGGCGTTGGCAGACGTCCGTCAGTTCCATACATTCTCTTTCGGAAATCTTCAAGATCAACATGGCCGAGGTCTGTGTCAAGAACGTGCTCCCACTTGGACTTGATCTTTGACTGAGTTTGGACACCTTTGCTTGCAAATTTCATCTTGGCTGCTTCGAAAAAAATAGATCTGCAAGAGAAAGAAAGAAAGGAGAATCAGAATTCGATATTAAAATCAATTTGAAAGAACATTCCAGCTGGTAATTAACTTAGACTTCACGAAAAATAACAATCTGGAATGAAAATAAATGGTGGAGCTTCATGTTAACATGAAATGGACAAGAAAAATCTGCCTTGTGACTTCGTGAAGACGTGATTGCGACTGCAATGCAAGCTGATAACAGATATTTCTTTTACTTTGCTGCAAAAATCTTTCAGCCTTTTGCCTTAAACACTTTTCTCTCACCACCTTTCTTCTCAAAATCGAGTGATTGCAAAAATGAAAAATGAAATCACTTATAGAAGTGAGAAGGTCGATCATTTTAGCATATTTGCAAAGTTTCCTTTGCATCAAGTTCGAACTCATTCTTGCACTTCGTTTCTGAATGGCAAGTTCTATCCTTAACAACTTCGCCCGGGAAAGTTTCTAATTTCATTCGCAGTCCAACAAGACTCTTTTTCTTACTTTCCAATTTCGAAATTTTCATGACTTATCTCCTTTTTGGTGTTGGAAATAAAATATTAAAATAATTAAAAATAATTATTTTATGTGTCCATTCCAACCCGTTCGTTTTTATGGCTAATTACTTTTGATTTTTTCGAAAATTTCTCGCCATATCCAATTTATTTGTCCATGATTTTTTGATCGTTTCTCAAAAATACTTGGCCATGTCCGATTTTATTTGGCCAAAAAAATGTTTCTTGTCCGACATTTTCTAGTCACGTCCAACTTTTTCTTAGCCATGTCCAAAGATTTTCTAGCCATGACTTGTCTCATAAATTTTCCAAAATTCTTTCGCCATGTCCGATTTTATTCATCCAAATTCTCTTGATTTTTCACAAATTTTCCTTGACAAATCCAATTTTATTTCGTCCATTTGCTCAATTTTTCTAGCCATGGCGAAGATTTTTCTTCATATTTCCTTGGGCGAATCTTCGAGTGCCAGGTATATTTTCATTTCTCAGAGGTTTGGACTTCGGAAAATTTCAAATTTTATACTCCCAATACATGGCGGACTTTGGCATTTTCCTTGCCATTCGTGCCTTAGCCATTTTTTCTTTCCTTTCATCTTAGGCGGACTTCACACATTTTGTAGCCACTTTACCTCTTTGCTAAGGCGGACTTTGTTGGTTTTTTGGCCATTTTAACCTTGCTTATGGCGGAGTTTCCTTTTTTGTTTGCCATTTGACCCTTTGCTTTAGGCATTTTCCTCTTTCCTAAGGCGGACTTCAGCTTGCCTTTGGCCACTTTAACTTGTCTTTGTTCATGCCTTAGTCATTTTTATCTCATTTTACTTTGGGCGGACTTTGGCTTCTTTCTAGCCACTCCTTTTATGTCTAGGGCGGACTTTGGGGTTATGCTTGCCATACATAGGCGGACTTCAGCCTTTTCTTTGCCACTTCCATTTTGACTTAGGCGGACTTCCTTGTTTCCTTGGCCAATGGACTTCTTGCATAGGGCGGACTTGCTGCTTTGGTTGGCCAAGACTAGGGCGGACTTCATGCTTTCCCTTGCCAACTTGAAACTACCTAGGGCGGACTTCATGCCTTCCTTAGCCATTGCTCAATATTCTAGGCGGACTTCCATGTTTTTGTTGCCATTTACAAGGGCGGACTTGCATGTATGTTTGGCCATTGCCTATATTTTCCAAGGCGGACTTCATTACATCTGTTGCCATTTCACTCTTGGCTGGGGCGGACTTTGGCATTTGGATGGCCATGTCAAGGGCGGACTTTGGCTTGGACCTGACCATTGCCAGATTTTCTTAGACATTTCCTTCATTCTTCATGGGCGGACTTCAGCATCTAACTGTCCATTGCCACTTTAACTTAGACATTTCCAAGGGCGGAGTTTAGCATCTGACTGTCCATTGCCCAGATTTTCAGACCATTGACATCTTTGACAGAGGCGGACTTGACAAACTTCATTGCCATTGCCCAGATTTTCATGCCATTGACCAGTTGGCTGAAGCTTCTTATCATCCATTTCCAGTTTTCTCCATAACTGTGCTCAGATTTTCTATGAATTTCCAGATTTCTTCACAATTTCCCAGATTACTCCATGAACTTCGTGAACTTCCTGCAGATTTCTTCATGAATGTTCAGATTTTTTGATGAATTTCATCAAATCTTCAACCATTTTAGTGCTTTTACCAGATTTCTCTGTGATTTTCCAGAATTTCTCACCATTTTCGAATGAATTTTCCAGGTTTTTTGAACTTTTTTGTGATTTTTCCAGATTTTTACCAAAATTTCAAAAAATCTTCGAATCGATTTTTTGAGAGTTTCGTTGCTCGTTTCGAACTTCTGAGTGCGTTTTTGAAACTCGTGGCCCTTCTAAAAATAGAAACTTTCTAAATATAGAAATTTTCCAAAAATAGCAACTTTCTAAAAATAGACCCTAAAAAATAGGGATCCCGGAATTGCCCAAAAGTGCCAAAAAAATAGGTCCTAAAAAATAGGGGGCCCGGGGTGAGAAACCCTAAAAATATGGAAGTGTCAGAATCGACCGAAACGACAGTCGATCTTCGTCTCCCAGGCCTTCTAAGCACCATGGTGACGTTTATACATTGATCCAGACTCAATTTCACTGACTCGACTCGGGTGACCGTTCAAAATTGAAGCTAAAAAACCCCCAAACGAAGAGCAGACAAAACGAAAGCAGGCGAAAGCAAAACCCTAAAAGCAAACGACAAGGGTCCCCATCTGCAATGGGGCGAGGTGTGAGTTAGGTCACAACAGGTCCAAAATGCATGCTTTTCCAATTAGAAGCAAGAAAAAGTGGCAAAGATCTCCAAGCATGTACTTTTTCCTTGAATTTCTATAAAATTGGCTAAATGTGAGTACCAAAAGGTACCAAAGTGCACAATTTTCCATTTAGAACCAAAAAGTAAGTGGCAAAAGACCTCCAAATGCACACCTTTGCTTGGCAGGACACCTCCAAAGGTGCACTTTGTATAAAATTGGTTGTGTGCAAGTGGTGAAAGGTCCCAAAGTACGTGTTTTAAATCGCACATTCTAGTGCAACACCAAACTAAAAAATGTGTGACAGAAATGCTCATTGAATTAGAAGAGAAAGCTCCCTACAAAATAAAAACTAACCTATTATGAACAATATGTACTTGCTATTTACAATCTTTATAGTTTTTTTTCTAGGGTGGTTCACAATCATGTTGAATAAAATGAAATGTGTCCTTTTGAGTTCAATAAGGACAAAAGGTTGATATGCACTTCAATGCTATGCAAGAGTCTTTTGTGCCTTTTGACTAAAAGAAAACCCTACAACTACATGCTAACATTGTTCCTAAAATTAAAGAGTGAAAAATGCAAGTATACAAGGATTGAATAAGCTTAAACACATACAACAAACACTATAAGATAAGTGTTTGGCAGTTGCATTCAAAGTTGTTAGAGATTGACCTAACACCTGCTACGATACAAAGCTTTCAATAATTGTTAAGTGATATTTAACTCATAAAAACACAATAACACATAAAATGGAACACTTAATAGTAATTTAGAAGCAAAAATAGATATACTAAATGCTAAGGAATGAAAAATGAAATCTAGAATAACAATCATGAAAACTTGGTGAATGGTAATTTCAACAAGCAAGGATAAGAATTGCCGAAATTAACTGCAAAATAACACTTATTTATAACATTCACAAAGCTACTGCATGAAAAGATATAAAAAGAAAACTACTACTTGAACTCTAGCTAAAAATTTGATCCCAATCTTTATTACCAAATTCTATCAACTAAAACTAAATATTGAACTCTAGCAAACTTCAATTAAACTACCAATACAAATTATTACAAGCTCCCACTTAGAACTCACATCTCTCACATGGCAAGATATCTAAACATAGTTGACTCCAAAGCTAAACATAGATATTCTTAAAATAGCACAAGCTAAAAATAGAGATTGCTAAAAGTAGCACTAACTAAAAATAGAAAATCCCAAAATATACTCCTCTTTGAAAATGGTAATGGTTAAAAATAACATGACACAAGATAAAAGTAGACTTACATATAAGTGGCTCTAGATGACTTCAATGATTTTGCAGTTTCTCCTCTAATCATGGCTAACCCTCTAAAGACATCTCAAAAATCTCAAAAATCCACTTTGACATTTTAAATCATTTTGATAGGTGTACATTTCTACTTTATACACACACCAATACACTAGAACAAACTTTGAACTTGCACTTTTGATTTCCTTTGTACAAGTGTGCACTTCACTAGGTGTGCACCTAATAACTAGATTTGAAAGTTGAGTTTGAAAATAAGATTTTCTTTAGTGAGGTGCACAACAGTACCCCAAATGTGCACTTGATAGGCTTTTTTATGTTTGTATTTTGAATTCACTCTTTTGTTGAGGTGCACAATTCTCGTCCATGTGAGCCCCTATCAAAATGAAACTTGAGAGTTCTTTATCTCCACTATCAAGTGCACATCTAATGCACTCATGTACACCTAAACACTAATTTTTGAACATTTGATTTTCCTTTTATATAGGTGTAATGCCCAAAATTAAAATTTTTGCTTCATTAAGGCATTTTGTAAAAGTGGTTAAAGTCTTGTAAAAATTGTCGAAAAAGTCAAGATTTCTAAAAATAGAAATTTTCCATTTTTAGAAATTTCTAAAAATAGACGTGATTTAGGGTTTTCTGGGTTTGTTTTCAAACTGATGCTGGTAAAAATAGAAAATTCTATTTTCAGAAAATGTCTAAAAATACAATCTTTGATTGGAGGGCTCAAACTGATTTTGATTGGTTAAAAATACTTCCCAACCAAGCTAGTCCAGTTAGAATTGTCAAAAGATCAATTTTTCTTTGATGAGTATATTTTGCTTTTCCAGAAGATAAATCAGGACCTCTGAGGTCATCAATGGAGGATGGTTAGCTGCCAGGTGTCAGATTCAAAGTCTAAAATGTTGCACAAATCGATCAATGGTGAAAGGAGGGAAATCTAAAAATAGTGAAATCTGTGAAAAATATTTTAACACTAGAAAACCCAGGTGCCTCATTTCAAGGAGGGTGCCTGGTTTTCAATGCCTTAGCCAATTTTCAGCTTCCGATGATGGTCAACACAATCAGCAATGAAAGTCAACATAGTCAGCAAAGGTGGTGAATGGAAAATGAGGAAATTTGAAAATCTCGAAAAATAATCTAACTCTGGAGAAGTTGGGCACCTTTTTTCAAGGAAGGCGCCTAGAGATTCATGCTTTAGTTTATTTTTGTCGTTTTTTGGAAAACGTGCAATTTGACTCTTCAACCCAATTCAGATCCAATCAAATGTAGTCAAGAGCAGTTTTTAAGGTTTGAAAAGCTAGAAATCATCTCAACTATGTTCAGGCTCTTCAATGAATCCATCATTCAATTCACAAGATCTAACGGAAACCGGGAATTGCAGATCAAACGAAGACATTTTACACAAAAATGGAAAAATTCAAAGGAAAAATTCAAAATCCTCAAAATAAAACAAGTTTGGAGATGTTGGGCACCTTATTTCAAGGAGGGCGCCCAAGTCTTCAACACTTAGAATTTTTTTGCATTTTTTGGAAAACGTTAAAAGTTCTTCATCAACCCGGTTCCGACTTTTGGAAAATCAATCAAATGTAGTAACAGAGGCCACCAAAGGGTAGCATTCAACTCATATATGATCAGGCTTGCCAGATTGACTGACTTTCAAACTCTTTTATTCACCAACTGCCTGAAAACAGAGATCAAATAGGGGTTGTCGGCTTCACACGAAATGGAAAATGCAAAATTTGAAAATCTTGGAAAAATGGTCAACTCTGGAGATGTTGGGTGCCTCTTTTCAAGGAGGGCGAAATGTTTATGCCTTAGAAATTTTTTGACCCCCGCCATGTTTTCTTCCATTTCTCCTCCATCAACAGTTTTCAGGGTGTACAATCACAATCAAATGTAGTCAAATGTCGGTACAAAGCTAGGGATCACTTCAGCCATAGAAGCATAAATCGCCAAAAAATCGGAAAAATCGCGATTTTGAAAAAATCTGCAGGGTTGTTGATTTTTTCCCTGAAAAAATCCTGATTTTTTGGGCAGTCAACGCTGTCAAAAAATCGTTGAAAATCGGCTAAAAATCGGGTTTTTTTTTTACCAAAAATTGGCAAAAAAATGTGAAAAAATCGCGTTTGAAAAAAAACCCTAAAAAAGACGCGTTTTTGCTTTTATATATCGCGTTTTCTTCTTTTTAAAGTGTGAGTCGAGGGTTTCTGATGTGCGCGAAAACACCTGAAGGCGGCTGAAGGTTTTTCGAGTTTGAATCTACTCAAAAGAGGGCATTTTTTACTGACGCGAATTTCTGGAGCAGTCTTCTTCTATTCGCGTTTTTCTGGGCACGTTTTTCTAGGCGCGTTTTGGTTCTTTCTCAACATAAAGTCGTCTCAGACCAAAGGCAAATTTTAGTGCGGGAATCAATTTTGCCTCAGGAAGTAGTGGATTGCTCGACTCAACAGGGGCGGGAGAGGTCTAGTATTTTTACCTTCTTTTCTTTCTTGAAAGACCTCAACATTGAGTTTCAGAAAGTTTTTTTTGTTTAGATCTTGTAAAATATACTCTTTTTAAGTTTGATAGATTTTGAAAAGTAATCTCAAATGTTTATATGTAAATTTATAACGATGATTTAATACAGAAATATTATTCAATACATATATTTTATATAAAACAAATATAACTGATTTTTGAGTTGCTTTTTCCTTAGATATTATGTTCGCTGTAGATTGTAGATCAACAAAAAGGGTAATAATAGACTATTCTATCTTATCTATGGATTATATACTTTCAACATAATCGATTAAAATCTTACAAATTTATATTATATATTATTATCAATAGAATAAATTTTTAGCAGCTACAATAGCTCTGATGATAAGTTTACAGTTATCTGTTAGACAGTCCAGAAAAACTTATGATTATTTTATGAACATACTTCAAAACGCTGAAACCTATGGTAAGCTACGCTCTTACTCAGTCCCTTAGGAATAAAACCAATCTTCTTTCTCTTTTTTTGAAAACAAGATGGAGAGAAACTTGTAAGCATTTGATGTTTACCGATATTCGTTCTGTATGTATATTTATAATATCAAATAAAATCACATGGAATCAACTTATTTTCCTTGTTTATATTGTATCTATTGGCTTAATTGTCAATGACATCAAAATGTTCAGGCATGTATTTTACTATTATTTTGAGAATAAAACAAACTTAAAGAAATTGTAATATTTATCATATTGAATCAACCTGTGTATTGGTATGCTTTGTTTATAGATAATTTTAAGAATATTTTGACATGATTTTTTTGGCAGTCAATTGAGTCAACGCTGTCAAAAATTTAGTTATAGATAATTTTAAGAATATTTAGAAGGTGAGCTAGCATTACTCTAGTTATAGATGTTTTGGTATGATTTTTTTGGCAGTCAATTGAGTCAACGCTGTCAAAAATTTAGTTATAGATAATTTTAAGAATATTTAGAAGGTGAGCTAGCATTACTCTAGTTATCTTCTTGTATGCTTTGTTTAACATGCACAATTTCAATTTTGTAATAAATTCTTAACTGCATCATTTAACATGTACAATTTCAATTTAGAGTTGATTGGGATATTAGTTTAAACTTCTAACTTATCAATATTATAAATAGAGGTCAAAATTTATACATTAGGTGCATTGGTTTTCATTTTCTGTCTTCTCTCCTAACTGTCCACAAAGTAGACTGAATAAAAAATGTTTATTGCAGATTTGATCATAATGCCACGTCAAAAAGACTTTGCATGGTCACATTGTACTTCAGTCAGGGGTACAACGAAGGTTAAATGCAACTGGTGTAAAACTGATATCAATGGGGGCATTTATCGTTTCAAATGGCACTTGGCAAAAGAGCCAGGGAATAACAGCAATCCTTGTCCTGGATGCCCTGCAGATGTCACACACCAGGCACTACTGGCTCTTCATGCGATTCCTGAGAACAAGGCAAAAAAGGCAAGAACCGGGGTTGAAATAGGTTCTAATTCTACAAATAGTAGAGGGAATCAAGGTCAGGATGATGATGCAAGTGAGTTTTTGAGGGAATCAGGGTCAACACCTCCTTCTACAGCGCGTGGCCCAAACACAGGTGGAGGAAACATTAATGCTTTCTTTGCACCTCGTACTACACCAGGAGCACAAACCACTTTGGAGAGTACAGGATGGAGGAAGAATGTCCATGAACAAGCAAGGAAGGCGATTGGAAACTTTTGGTACTACTCTAGCTTGCCATTTCATGTTGCTAGATCGCCATATTGGCAAGGTATGGTGGATGCTATTGCAGGTGCGGGTCCTGGGTTCAAAGCCCCATCTTACGAGAGCTTGAGGGTTGGTATGCTCAATGATGCAGTACGAGATGTTAAAGATGTTGTTACAGAGCATAAAATAGAGTGGGAAAAGACTGGTTGCACCGTAATGTCAGATGGATGGACAGATAGAAGGAATCGAACCTTCATCAACTTCCTTGTCTCTTGTGAGATTGGCACTATATTTTTGAAATCCCTAGATGCATCCGATACTATCAAATCTGCAGCTACATTGTTTCAGATGTATGATCTTGTGGTAATAGAAGTTGGGCCACAAAATGTGGTTCAATTTATTACAGACAATGCTGCAGCTTGTGTAGCCGCTGGTAGACTCTTGACAGACAAATACCCGTCTATATTTTTTACCCCATGCGCAGCACATTGCCTTGATCTAACCCTTGAGGACATTGGAAAACTTGAATGGGTTAAGGAGGTATTGCAAAAGGCCCGCAAGGTTACAAAATTCATTTATAATCACACGAGGGTTTTGTGCATGATGCGTACTTTCACAGAAGGCAAGGAGCTAGTTCGCCCAGGGGTGACAAGATTTGCAACACAATTCCTTGCACTACAGACTCTATGCCAACAAAAAATGAATTTGAAACGAATGTTTGTTTCAAATGAGTGGGAGTCGTCTGCCTTCGCAAATCTAGTAGAAGGCATAGCAGTGGCAGGCTATATGTACTCTTCTAGTTTTTGGGATGCAGCTGAACGAGTTGTAGAGTTTTCAGAGCCTCTAGTAAAAGTCTTAAGACTAGTGGATGGGGATAAATCCCCCATGGGTTATTTGTATGAGGCCATGGATAGGGCCAAGGAGGTGATGAGGGGTAGGATGCAAAATGACAGGGACACTTATATGCCGTTATGGGACATAATTGATAGAAGATGGGATCAGCAGATGCATTCTCCTCTCCATGCTGCAGGATATTATCTTAATCCAAGTTTGTTCTATGACTCTTCATTTAGAAATGATGATGGTGAGGTAACACAGGGCTTGTTCATGTGCATGGAAAAAATGCTTTCTAGAGAACAATTAAAGGGAGCTATGGGAGAGTTAGCAACGTACAAGCAAGCAAGGGGTTTTCTCTCATCTATAGCCGCCATCGAAGGCAGAAATACCTTGCTACCAGGTAGATTCTATAAACCTGTGATAGTCTCTATTTTGTGGACACGATGATTATTTTAAGATATTCTTACATGATATCATCTCCATGTAATGTGTTTTTGCAGCACAATGGTGGGATTATTTTGGTCATGAAACCAAAAACCTTAGATGGATGGCGAGACGCATTTTGAGCCAGCCATGTAGTTCATCTGCTTGTGAGCGTAATTGGAGTGTTTTTGAACACATACACTCCAAGAAACGCAACCGGCTAACACAACAACGAATGAGCGACTTGGTGTTTGTTCACCACAACCTCCGCTTGAAGATGAAGAAAGCTCAAGGTTAGACTTTCAATATACTTGTAGTTAGTTGAAATTGTATTCATTATCTTTTTCACTTGTAAGGCCAAGACTAATTCCTTCATGGGCTGCAACAGGTACTGTTGAGGATGATGACCCAATTGACCTTGATGAGATTGATCCAGATAATGAATGGATTGCTGCTGACGAAGATTCAGATTCTATTGCACCTCAGGATTTCGATATACTAGAGGAGGCTGGACTGCCTGGTCAAATATATGAGGATTTGGTTAGAAGCACTGCAGTAGGAGCTTCATCATCAAGGCCTGCTACCCTCTAGCGTTGTTGTCATTGGCTACATTTTTTTTTTGTCACTTTGTACTTAGATTAGAGGTTGATTTTGTACAAAGTTACACACTATTGTAATTGACATTTTGTCATATGTCAACATCTACTTTTATTTATGAGAACTGAGGAGTATATTTTGTGCAATGCAATGTAATCAGCGATATGAATATATACAAAAAATATCTATTTTCTATTTAAAATCTCTGTTTTATTTGCTCTCTATATCTCTATGCTATGGAAATGACCTTGAGTTTTTAGAAAACATAGGTTTTGTCTATTTTTCTACATTCCTTTACATTTTTTTCAAATCCGATTTTTTCCCGATTTTTTCACGATTTTTCAAAAAATCCTGATTTTTTGGTTTGCCGATTTTTTCCCCAAACAATTTATGCTGCTATGACTTCAGCAATGGTCAAACATGAGATTGCCATGGTCAAACAAAGTTTATCAGTTGACAGTGCCAGTTTGTCGGATCGTCAAAGTCAAAAACAGGCTTCATCAGAGGCAGAAGTGAGCAAAAAATTGAAATCTTGAAAAAATTGAAATCTCTGGCAAAGTCAAGCACCTTATTTCAAGGAGGGCGCCCAAGTTATCTTGCCTTAGAAATTTTTTGAAAGCATCCTCATGTGCATGCTTTTTCCGCCCTATAAAAGAGGAATTCTCCGTTTTGATGCAAACAAAGTCAGATATTTTTGCATGATAGGCTCCAAAATTTTAGGGTTTTGCATGAAAGCATTTTTTATCCCCAAACCCTATTTAAGAAAGCTTTTAGCATTCATTTTTCATAATTTACAGGTTGGCTTTCAGACTAAGTTACCGGTTCGGGTTCGGGGACGGGTTCGGGTACGCGAACCCGGTACGTGGGTACGGGCAAAATTTTTTTAGGGGTTTGGGTATGTATGGGTACGTGTGTATATATATATATATATATTAATAATTTAATATATTATAAATATATATATATGTATTATATATACAAAAAAATAAGAGAAACATAGAGAATTGTAAAACTAAATCATTTCATAGTATGATACTTGATCATTGACCAATGCCAAATGCCAAAGATAAATATTAAATGCCAATTGATAGTTGAAAAATATTCAAATAAAATTACTGAATTACAAAATGTAGTTCATGAAACATTGAAAATTTGAAACATGATTCAATGTTCATTGTTCATATGCTCATCAATCATCAAAAGGATTGTCAGAATCATCATGACTTGGATTTTGAGTGGTTTCAACTTCAAAATCATCATCATTTGAACCCAAAGCGGATCCAACACCATGTGATATGTCATCAATATCACCCACATCATCCATAGTGGCTCTAACAAGATCCTGAATGGTTGCATCCAAGTCAGTAGACTCGGGTGCTACATCCCAAAGCCTCGCTGCCCCCTGCCTGTATTGAGGATCCCTACGTGACAGAAGACGCAAATTGGAATGAATATACACTAAGTCTTCAGCTCTTTTTGCAGCCAACCGGTTACCATCGAGTGGATAAAGGAGTATGTACTCCAATTCCGTGGTAGCAGAGCTTTCAACCTGGAGAGAAAACCAACAAAATTAAAAATAAAATAAAAAATGCAAGATAAATTCAAGAATGTTAAGTGTTAAATTTTACAATACAAGTGGCAAAAAAAAAAAAAACTTACTTGTGAGAGGATCTTGATTGCAAGAGGTTGGAGGTACATATAATCTTGACCATGGAGGTACCACCATGTAAGACCATCCATTTTGTATTGGTCTCTAGCAACAGAAGCGGTATGATTTTTTGATTTTCCTGTGACAAACATTCCAAATTCTCTCATGACACTTGCATGCACTTCTGGATCACTGAACATTCTACTAAATGCCGTCTTATACCCATTAGCAACTTCAGCATCTCTATATTGCGGTATTCTCCCTGGGATAGAAAGCACTTCAGTGGTATAGTACCTCGGAGATAGGGCATATGCAAGGAGGTGCAATGGAGTTGTCATCTTGTTCCAACGATGAAGAACAATTGCTTCCACCCTTTTGTACAAGGTGTCTTCAGGATCATTCTCTTTTTTTTTTTTTTTTATTTTTATTTTTTCCAACATTGTGTCCATGCTATCATAGACATCCCCCAAGCATGGTTCATCTGTATCAGCAAACCTGAAGCATAGACATGATAGGTTCGGTGAATTCCAATACATAATTCACACGATCCCACCAATCGTCATTCAAGATCAATGCCTTGACTTTTTGGGCCCTCTCTGAATTTGATTGCTTCCATATACTCCATTGGTTGCTAATAACCATTTGACTCAATGCATCTTTCACCTTCACAAGTCGTCTCAGAACAATTGTGTGAGATGCAAACCGGGTCTCGGCAACCTAAGAACATGTTAATAGTAAGTTAATAACACATTTAAAATATGTAAATAATGCAAAAAATTATTTTATTCAATTATGTAAAACATGACATAAATGATAAATGAAACTAAATATATTAAATTTTAAAATTTACCTTCAACAATTCCAATGTTGAAAAAGTTCTGAAAATTGCTTGTGACATATGGTGGTTTGTCACAAACATCTGGATCTCCTCAGACTCTGGTATATTTCTTTCACCCACTCTATTTGGGTGCCAATTGCTTGCATCACCAAATTGGGGGAGTGTACAGTGCACGGTGTCCAAAAGATGTGCTCATATCTGGCCTCTACCAAAGCACCTGCAGCCCTGCAAACTTTTGCATTGTCCGTAACTACTTGGACAACATTTTCACTACCCACCATCTCTATGGAGTCAATGAGAATCCTGGAAATGAACATTGCATCTTTCACTTGCCCTTCACAGTCAACCGCCCTCAAAAACATTGCCCCCTTGGGGGACACTGCAATAACATTAATCAATGGACGGTTTTTGCAATCTTTCCATCCATCGGAAACAATAGATACACCTGTTTCAACCCAAGAATCTCTAATTGGTTTTAGTTGGGCCTCTACATATTTCCTCTCTTTTTGCAATAAGGTGGTACGCACCTTTTCATACCCAGGACTTGTGAAATCAGGAGGTGCACTATTTATTGCTGACACCATGTCCTTCCAATATGGTGATCTCACCAAGTTGAATGGAAGACCATTGGCATAGAGGCAACGTGCAATTTTTTCTTCAGCAATATCTCTTGCCTCCATTTTAAATGCTTTCTCTAATGGACCTCTCTTGCGGGTGGTGGTTTCTAGTTCTTCATCTTCTTCTTCCGTAGAGGGTATAGACAAGAAGGGATGTCTAGAGGGCCTAACTATCTGATGAGTGGGTAATGTTTGTTTTTTCTTTCCGGAACTATAACTAGTTTGTTTTCCTCTTGCAATTGAATTGTCGGCATCTTCTTGTTCTTTTATAAATCCTGCTATTTGTACAGTAGATAACCCCTTCTTATCTGGACCCACACACATGTTAATCCCTTTACCACCAGGGCCCATAAAATGAAGTTTTACTCGGTAGTAGGAGCTATTATATTGTGCATTGCAAAAATTACACTTCCAAACAAACCCCCACCTCCAGGAATTTGTGAAATTCGTGTGGTATGTCTCCATAAAGGAGATCCTTTATCAATTTTAAACTTTTGGCTTCCATCCCCACCCACTGAACTTTGACTACTTGCCATTGTTGCAATCTATAAAAAAAATGAAAAAAAAATATATATATTTGAAAAACTTCTTCACAAACTTGAAAAAATTCATCAAAAACTAAGAAACTTAAAAAAATTCATCAAAAGATTGAAGAATAGGGTTTAAATGCATACCTTGAACACTTAAATCTCCTTTGTAGAAGCTATTTGCCACTCCACAATCGATCTCCTTCAACTGCAATCACCTCCCTTCAAAATGCTAAGATGGACACAAATTATGGAGAGAGCAAAATGAGAGGTAAAAATGAAATGCTTTAGTGTTAAAATGCCTCATATTGGGTCGTTTTAGGGTTTTGTAGCAAAATAGAAAATAAAAAATTGCTTTTTATTCACTTTTGGGCCCACTTTTGAAGTGCTGGGCCGTGGGTTCGCAGGGGTTCGCCCGGGTACGTGGCTGGTACCCCCGGGTCCGCGTACCCACGGGCCTGGTACCCGCTGGGTACGCACAGGGTGCGTGCCCAGCGCGTACCCACAGGCGAACCCGTACCAGGTTCGTACCCGAACCGGGTTCGAGGCCTGTGGGTACGAATCCGGTAACACAGCTTTCAGAGGAAGAAACACAAAATTTTCTTCTCATCAAGATTTGGGGACTCAAACGAAGAGCTTTTTCAATGTTCTTCGTGGACTCAAAATTGGGAAGCACAAAAGCACGCTTTTGCATGGTCTAGTTTTCTAGGGCATCACATTTCAGAAATAGGTGGTCAAAATTTTCAATTTTTATCAATCTGGGTCTACTTGTTTTTCATTCCTCTTGAAGATTAGAAAATTTTAAAAATTTGCATGTCGGCCCCTACTTTTTAGGAAATCACACATGTTTGGGAAATCCTTAGATTTTTCAAAATCTGACGATCTAGGTCTCTTCAAAACGAAAATGTCTACAAAACCCAGACCTTAGTTTTTCAGCCCTACTTTTTAGGAAATCTTGCATAGTCTTGAAAAAATCATCTTTTTCAAAATCTGATGATCTGGGTCTCTTTAGAATTGAATTGTCTACAAAACCCAAACCTCAGCTTTTTTCTAAAAATCTGCCTTTTTTCTAGAGGAAAAACAGCAATCTATTTTTAGTTCTTGGGCAGAACTTTTCCGAACATAGGCATGTTTACAATCAAACTTCAAGTTTTCAGACATGCAATACTCTCCAACAAAAGTCAAGACCAAATCAGTGTTGCTCCATGATTTCCTGAGAACATTCGAAACCGACTTACATCATGTGCTTCCAGTGTTTGATTTGCATGCTTTGGAAGGCACGTGAAACATTGCAGTCAAAAATCTTTATGCGCAAAAGGACAAAGCCGGAAAAGAATGGCTCAGAAGTGGCTGAAAGAGAAGCAAAATACTTTGCCAAGGAATGTTGGGTGTGGTGAGTTCAAGGAGCAATTTGCAGTCATGATCACTTTGCTCAACTGAATCACAGGTTGAGTAGAGGCCAATAAATTCCAGCCTTGGATGTTTTACATCATTTCCCAAATTGTTGACAGAGCAGAACACTATGACTGGCCAGCATTGATTAGTGACAGTCTCCACCATCAGATGACAGAGTTCTTCAAGGTTCCACATAATATCCTACCTCGTATATCTAATGGCCTTTCAAGGCAAGTATAGAGGTTTCAATGTTGTCGGAACTCTGGGTGTTCAGCATGTGTATGATCATTACCCACAATTAGAGTTTTCAAAATCTGAGCGATGTTACAAGCAGGTGAATGATCTATTCCTGATGCATACAATGCAAGATCTTGATAATGAGTTGCATATAAGAATTTCAACAGATGCCAGATTGGAAATGTCGGAGTGGGCTGATTGGTTTATCCAATTCCCCACGTTCTCCTACATAAGAGTATATGGCTTCTCAGGTGATCTGTTCATGCTACCTAGATATCCAACGGATGAAGTTGTGTTCATGGAATTTCTAAGGAATGTACACGAGGTGCACAAATTTTTAGGTAACAAACACAAGCCTAGATTTAGTTTCCTATTTGAGATGAGCATATATAGATGTAGATGAGCAGTTAATGCTAAGTTGATGCGTGATGAAATGTCAAAGTTTGGTCTCAAGCTTTTCGAGGAGAGACGCTTGTACGATCCTCGTGGTGTCTTCATAGCCCTTCTTGGTCAAAATCATACACATGTGCCTACAGTTGAAGATTTTTGGACTAACTATGAAGATGAGTTTGAACTGCGCAAGCACAATTACAACAAACTTACCCTTCAACAGATGACTAATTTCTTATCAGAAGATGTGGAAGGTCTTTCAGATGATGATGGGGAAGTCCTACTTCCCATGTATGCTCGAGATCAAGTCGAGCAACGACCACTTTCACAAGTTGATTGGTTCGCCAAAGAGAGCACCTCAATTGAGGAAAGAATGAGCCGAATTGTCAAGAATAGTAGAATATTCTTGAGCAGTAAAAGGACACAGAAAGTAGCTATTCTACTTGCAGAGCCGCCAATAGTTCAGTCATCTCTACCTTCTTCTAAATCAAAACATAGAGCGAAAGCTATGAGCAATCCTCCAGAAGATACAAAGATTAGCAAAATGACGAAGAGCTTAAAGGAAAAGGTGAATCAGCAGGAACAATCAACAGATGCACCAAAACTTCCAGTTGAATCAGCACCACAAGTTGCAAACATGCCTTCATCTCTTGTTCTTTCGCCATCACCAAGGCCTTCTCCTATTCATATAGATTCAAAAGGTGATTCACCAATTCACAACATCTCAACACTTACTGATTCATCAAGAGTTGTTGGAGTTGGAACCGATCCTCCTAGAGCAGTTAGTAGAGACTCTTCGTCTTGGCTTAAGAACTTGTTGGGTAGGAAGAGGAGGAAGCCTTCTTATTAGTTGAACTTTGCAAAACTTGATAACATCTACCAAGACACATTAGAAAAGAAACTTAAGAAGCAAGTTCATCTAGAGAAGAATTTTGAAGGCGAAATTATCCTTGAGTTTTCCACACCTCTAGAGGACAAGAACATTGATGAGGTTAAAATTGATGACTTCAAGGTTGTCAAGGCCAATCTCGGAAGAAGCACCCAGCATACTGATGTAAATCTCTTCGAGGTTGCAGCCGATAATTTGAAGGAACAAGTGCTCAAGGATGGAGAAGATAAGATAGCCCTCAAGGCTAAGGTTCGGCAACTGCGGCAGTATATTTCCAATCTCCTTCATGGTACTTCATGGGCCACCTTGTTGCTTCCACAAATTTTGGAGTCACCTACAGATCAACATCAGCTGAGTCAGTTGGTCATATACGAAAAACATATGAGAGATTGGGTAGAAGAATTCATCACCAAGGGTAGATTTATACTTGCAAAGATGTATCAATTGAGGTATAATGCCCATGATCTTCGCTCAGGGATTCAAGAGTTTGAGAAAAATATAGCAGAAAGGAAACCAAGAGATGAGATCATTATTTTGGACTTGAGGACGGCTTATGATTTAGTCATTACAAAAGAACACAAGAAGAAGCTTTTTGCTTGGAGAGAACAACACCTCTCCAAAGTAAAAACCTACGAAGGAATATCTGTAGAATTGGCTGGATATAGACAGAAGGTTGCTAATACTCTCAAGTTCGTAAGCACGTTTGTTTTGCAAATCCCTTGTCAATATCGACATGAAGATGACATGCACTTTGATCTCGGTGAAGTGCAGACAAAGTTTCAGAACCTTGTCTGTGGCAGTTTTAATGGTGATCCTATTGCCTGCAAGATGAATCGTGTTGCCGCAATGTCAGCAAAATTTGATAAAGCAGCTGAAGAGAGAAAAGAATTTCAAAGTCCGATCGCAGATGGTGAGGAGATGCTAGAAAAACAATATGTTGTTCTGGTTAGTATCAATGTTCCTAATGAAGACGCAGTTAACAGCTTTTTGGAGGATATGATTTCCCAAGTTATCAGTGAGTGAACTACCAGTTGGAGCATGCAATATTTTCCAAGGAAAGAACTAAAAGCAGCAGTTAATTCAATGTCTTTTCCAAGTTTAACTTGTTCTCATTCATGCGTATCTATTCTTTGGAAATATCAAATGTATAGTTGGAGCTTTTTCCAATTAACTGATGTTAGCAATTGGTTAGTTATTAGTTATCTTTTGTTTAGTCTTAGAAATAAAGCTTGCATGTTGGAAAGACTAGTTGTTAGAAACAAAGAGATTTTAGGGTTTCGTACTCCTTGTTTGTGTATAAATAAGGGCAGCCTTGCCCATTTATTTTTAACCGTTGTTGTGATAACTAATTGTTGAGCCTACTTTGCCTACAACTTTGTTATTCAGTGTCTGTTCAACTTTTGTCTATATAATCTGGTTTGATCGCATATTATAAGCCTATCTTTGCTACAATCTGCTGTCCTAGAAGTGTATTTGCTATTAGAAATTGAGGAAGGAAATCTCATGCCTATTTTGCTATGCTCTACTATCTCAATCCATTTCAATACTTTATCTTATGTTTTGCTATCGTAATCTTTTTTTCAGCTTACATCTAATAAGTACAATGAGTCTTCAAGTGTGATCTGGAAGCGAGCTTATTTAATCTTTTGTGCTAAATCAAATCACTCCTTGTTTACTTCTGATTCTCAAGCTCTGAATTTACTTGAGTTATCAGAAGCGTCTTTAGAGTAGGCCTAGATGTAGTTGAAGTTCTAGAGAAGAGAAAACCTCAGCTACGACACAAAGAGTTTTATAACCTTGTGCTCTTAGCTGAGAATAAAAAGATTGGAAGTAGTGTAGTATTTCTTTTTAAGCATAATCAGTGAAGAGGGAGCTTCCCCTTCTAATTTGAAGAGTAGTCTAACTATGCATAGCTGTTTGTTTCCAATCCGCATTCCAGAGGTGCGAATTGAAATGCCAACAATAGGGACACACTTCATGCTCCTATGCACACTTGAAAATGTTTTCTTTTTTAGTTGTGCACCTACAACCCAAACACGCACTCAAGCAAGGGAATTAATACTACAATTTTAAAGCATGCCCTTATCGTGGTTTGTTGTTGATGCCCAATTGCACACCTTTCGATTGGATTCAAATTTTGCATTAGATATCTTTGAAGAGCTGCAACCCTAGGACATTGCATTTTGAACTTTGAAAAGTACATGCTTCTCCTTTGATAGG
This sequence comes from Sequoia sempervirens, assembly GCA_007258455.2. Classification (NCBI taxonomy): domain Eukaryota; kingdom Viridiplantae; phylum Streptophyta; class Pinopsida; order Cupressales; family Cupressaceae; genus Sequoia; species Sequoia sempervirens. The sequence continues at coordinate 21,502 of VDFB02033488.1, read as the reverse complement.
AACACACCTTTTCAAGCAAGGTGATTTTTGAATTTGGACAACAAAATTTTCACATTTGGGTGCACACTTTACTTCCCTACAAACAACTCATAAAGGAAATTTTGTACACTTAGAGATTTTATGTGCAACAGTGTGAGTTTGTATCCTTAGTGTGCACCTATATGAGAAATTTGCACACTTTGAAACTAGTCTTTAACAAGCACACCCTAGGACACCAAGTGCACACCTATTTATCGACTACTTCGATCTAATCAAGCATGTCCCCTCTTTGACAAGTGCACACTTGGAATAGGGTATTTGGACTCTAATTTTTTATACCAATCTTTTGCTTCTATTGGATGTGCAACTATCTATACACACACCCCTATGTGCTTGTTTAGGTGCATTCCCTTACCTATAGAACACACTTGAAACCATCATTGAAAAGATTTTTGTAATAACTCTTGCCCCAGTTTGGAGGTTTTAACGATATAAACCGATAAGAGTTGATAATGTAAACATGTTGTCAACAATTGACAAATTTGTACTTTGCATTGTTTCTTGTAGAATTACTTTAAACCTTGTATTTATCAAAATATGCCAACACCACAAGTCTTTAAGAGGTGATAAAAATGAATAACACTAATTGCTTATTGGACTGGCATGTATTGATAAGGAGAGATAATAATATGGTAATAATGATGCTATGTTCTTTAATATGAACCTTGAAATGAATATGAATTAATAAGAATTTCAAGACTGAAAAAATAGGAAAGATAATGAATTCACTGTTTCTAATTTTGCTCTTCAATTCATGTGATTGTATGTATCATAGACTAATGCCTTGGCAGGTCGCTATTTATGATTAAAAAAACTTCTATACATGTGATGTGAAGTTGACACTATCTCAGATTTTTGCTACTCAATTATGCATCCATTCTTTATGCTGGTTGCAGGCTCTTTTAGAGCACTTGGACTGCAATTATAAATACATGATTCTCACTATTTGATGATTCTCCCCCCTCCTCCTTCACAAACTCTTTTATATCCTTATTCCTCTATATGAAGGGAGGCATCCCTTTGAATGACGACAACCTTTTGAAAAGATGTGTCTTTTAGTTAGGATTAATTATTGTTTCCTAAATATAATCGCTGCTTCTCTAATCACTGCCTTATTAGTTATTGCTATCTCCTTAAATTAATTGCTGATTTCCCTTAAATAAGTTTGTTCTTCTTTACTATCCTTTCCATTTGTTGATTCTTACTTACCTTAACATAGCTGCTTCATACATAACCTTCTTATTATTTTTGTCGCTGCACTTTCCATTATCATTTGTTGCCTATTATGGACCAAGATCATTCAATGCTACCATGGTATAATGGAATTTAGATGGCTTATGCATGATACCCGACTATCACCGTTCCAATATTGAGTGCTTTTGTTTAGGAATCAATTTTAGATTCCAGCGATACATTCCACACATTGCATGGTCCTATACTTAATGTGGAATACGGCAATGTTATGTAGTCCTTATAGGCATATCCATTGATCTTACAATTCTTATTCCATCGCATAATCCATTGACCAGTGAACATCCCTCACGTCATATAATCTTCAAACGAAATCTTACCATGTGTGGCTGGCAGTATTCAAAGATCCACGTTGGATGTTTGATCATTCACCATACAGGAATTGATAGAAATCTTTACTGAGATAATTTGCAATCCTCCTTCTGCAAGGTGATTGAAGTATTAGTCGGCCGATATGAGACTATGCAGGCTTGTCTCTTCTATAGGTGGTAGAAACTACGTTTATTTGTACTTGTCTACTAGTGAAATACCAATATTGATTCCTCGAACAAGCATCCCTATTATTGGCGCTATCATCGTCAAGCATCATTGGGCATCGTCAGGCATCATCGAGCCTCCAGTAATCGACTTTGAATGAAGGGTCAACTAGGATTATCTTGAACACAATAATAGATATATATACCAAAACCTTCAAATAATAAATATCATTATTCAATGGATGTTCAGGAATAAATAATCATTAGTTATTATCGCTCCCTGAATATCGATCAAACATAAAAAACGAGACATGACAATTTCCTAGTTATTAACAATTCTCTTTATTAGGTGCACACTTTTTCTCCACACATGCACCTAACAATGCAATCTGTTCTGATTTTGAAAATGAAATACCTTTCAATGAGCTACAACCCTATCACATAGGTGCCCCCCTATCACCAAGGCATGCACATGTTAACTGGATTCATCACTTGAGCTCGAAATCAATTTTTCTCTATTTATTAAGCATGATGCACACCTAAACATGATACTTATGATTTGATCATTGAAATCCCATTTTCCTTTATGAGGTGTGCATCTCCACTCCACACACACCCATGCATGAAATTTTGATCTCAAACTTGCCCTTATCAAGGGCACACACCTCTTAGCTAGACTTTTCGACTTCCTTTTACATAGCTACACCATTGTCCTTATGCCTTATAAAATTTCTTCAACAAAACTTATTTTCCTCCACCATGGAAAATGTTTTCAAAAACCTTGTTCCATGATCCTACAAACATTTAGAAAAGCACAACAAAGACAACAACACAAAGTAGACCAACAACTTTTCAAACATGAATTGCACTTGAGAAAACAACAAACCTTAGCTTAAAATTTGATATAATAAAAAGATTTCATATGGGCACAACACAAGCCATGGCCAAAATCTAAGTGACTAATATATTCCAAGTGCACTCTTTGCAAGATGAGCATTATTTCAAGTGGCAAACACTTAAAAAAGTGTGCCCTTTCTTTTATATACTAGCAAGGTTGTTGAGTGCTATTCGTTCTAGGATGAGGCACTCAAAGCCTAGTGAAAAGGAGCTGCTGGAGGTCATCTTTCCACCTAGGGTTTGCTGATATTCCAGGGTTTTCCCTAAACACAGAGCATCCACAATAGTTTCAGAGATTTTCTTCATTGAGTCAACCTTTTCCAAGGCGCCACTAAGGGTGGTGGAGCTTTCTGCAAGTCTTTGAGTGTGGTGTGTGAAACCCAAGGGTTTTCACAGTCATATTTTCATATTCTGTGAAGATTTTTATGAGGTTTTTCATATAAGGGTTTTTATTAATTTGAAAAAATCCATACCAATAGTCATTCCAGCTCCCTAGAATTTCAGATTTTTGATGTCAATTAGTTGATATAGTGTTCTGATACCACTGTAATATACTGCCCCAAAATATTTAACCAAAAATTAGCAATTTTCCATAGTTTTACTATGAAGGCATTTCATCAAACAGTTTGCATATAATCTAATTTTTGACACAGTAGCATAAACAATCACCATAGAACTGGCTTCTCAAATACAGATGCTAATAACATCCTTTCTTCAATTAAATACTAGAAGTTGTGCACATCAAATATTAATTGACAATTATATGAGATGCTGTAGCAATTGGTGAATACGAAAATATCAGTGTTTTGATATCACAGAAAATGTACGTGTATTATTTGCTGACCTCTTTGGAAGCCTCCTAACAGTCCAAACAGCAACCGTATAAACTCCAAATACTCCCTAAGAGTGGTATGATAATCCCACAAAGGTATGGCACTTCCCAAGTTGTACGGCAGCTCAGATAAGGGTGGTGGCTCCTTTTTGGACTACTGCGCTGGCTTTAAGGGACCCATCATTGGCTACATAGGAGCTTCAAAAGGATTTTAAGCCTTCAAACAAAGCTTCGAACCCCACGCCTCCCCCCCTTCCCCCCTTTTGATAGTTTATAATACGGTATGGCCACTTCTAAGTACCATCAAATGGTACGACTAGATAATCATTTAGCTCCTCATAAAATTTGATATTTTTTAATTTATTTAACCACAGCACACACCTCACTGCAATCTCCTGTATAAATATTTACTCGCACACACAGCACTGGCAGATTTATAATTTGTAGGCAAATCTCAATAAATTTGTACCTAGAGTTCTAGCGCCTGCAACTATCAACAATATCCCTGTTTCCTCCGTTTAGATACAAATGTGAATCTTGTGTGAATCCACCATTAATTTGACTACGAAGAAATTTTTCATCTCTGAAGCCAAATACTCGTAGGTTTTTCATCCCAGGGTTTGAAGTTGAACTCACAGCCCAAACCTTGCAAATGAGAAATGACCAAGATGTCTAGTTTCCTTTTTGCTCTTCCTTTTATAGCCCACCTGTGAAATTTCAAGAACTTTATTTTTAAATTGCATAAAGTGACCTTTTTAATTTTTAATTATTTTGCCCCTGAAAAGTTACTTTAGCGCACAAGGTCATCTTTTAAATAAAATAATTAATTAAACTAAGTTGTCTGAAAAATAGCAATGTTAGACAACTTAAATTTAATTAATTAAAATATTCCCTCTCCAAGCCCCAAAATCAGCCTATGGGAATAAAATAGGCTAAGAGGTCCATTCCGAACACCTATGTCAAAGAAGGGGGCATTACATCCTTCGTGTAAACCAATTATTGATGGCTTCCACCTTGGAGGGGTCTACTCTTAGCTCACTTCCTCAACCACATACCCCAAGTAGACAACTAATTCTAATGCAAATTCACAATTTTTCATGTTACACAAAAAAACATGTTTCCCTCAAAACTTGCAAAACTTCAAGTCTATTAGATGTTCTTCCCATGTAGCACTAAAACTGGTATATAATTGAGAATCTAGATACACTATGACACACATGTCTTTGAATTCTCTTAGCAAATTGTTCATCAATCTCGTAAAAGTTACAAATGCATTACTTAATTACAAAGGATGAACTAGAACCTTGCTTCATTTTGAAAGCAATCTTTCATGCATCATTTTCCTTTGTTCAAATTTGATGGTAGCCTGATTTGAAATCCAACTTGCAAAGCACTTGGAATATTGTACGGTTGTACCTAATCCAATAAGTCATCTATCCATGGAAGAGAATGATGGTTGTTTAAGGTGATCTTGTTCAAAGCTTAGTAGACAATGCACATCCTCCAAGAGTCATGCTTTTGCACCATGACAATTGGCAAACCACATGGGGAAGTGCTTGGCTGAATGACACCTTGTTCAAGTAACTCTTGAAGTTGCTTCTTGACTTCATTGCCTTCCAAAAGTGACTGCCTATACAAACCAAAGTTAGGTAAAGGAGACTTGAGGAGGAAAGCACCCTTTAGATGCTTGGACAACTTCCTAAAAATATGCTAGCACATCATCCAAATTTTTCTTGTGCTTGTTATTACTAAAAAGTGTGAAAAAACCTAGCCTGCCATCTTGTTTATCCTTCAAAAGAAAAACAAAATTTCTCAATTTGTTGAAGTAATTTTATAGCTTGGTTAGCAATTACCACAGCAACTTTTTCTTTGCTTTGGTGCGACTTTAGGATGCAGCTGACTCCATCATTGACCCATTTGTATTTGTTATCTTTTCTGATGGAAATAACATATCCAACATATAAATATGGACCTATGTCAAATGCATCAAGAAGATTCACATCTGTATCCACTTCATCAATATATTATGGATTAATACCAAATTGAAATTGCATCTCTTAGTCACCTAAATCTCTACACCATTTTTTTCCTAGAGAAAAGTGTTAAATTTAGTGATCAGATAAGTGCACAGAAAATTAATTCAAAATCAGACACAATAACACAGCAGATACCCTGGGAAAACCCTCCTCTTGAGGGAGAAAAACCCAGCAACAAAGATCTCACTTATTTATATAAATAGAGGCAACAATTCTCTTTACAATGAGGCCAATAACAAGGCCAATCCTTCAGCACCTACACAAGATGCAGAAGCAGATAATAATCTGCACTTCACAGTATCCAATTCTGCCCTTGATGAATTCGCACTGCTAATAGAAGAATTCGCACTGCTCTTAGAAGAATTCGCACTTGTATAAATGAATATTCGAACTTGCTTGAATTGATAATCAAAGAGAATATCATTGAATATATATACAACATAGATAGGGAGACGTGTCTCTTCCCAAACAGGTCGGCCACAAGGAGTCCATCCAAAAGAAAGAACACGACTTTTAGAAAGTCGCGCCCATGAGAGGAGGAAAGTCGGCCCTTAATAAATTGTATCTCTTCATTTATTTGTGGCTCTTTGATAAGGTAGTTAATGATGTCTCTTCATAACATATGTCGGCCTGAATGAATATTCACACCTCTTCACAAGAGGTCAGCCACCTTTAAAAATCGTATCCCAAGAAGAATGAAGTCGGTTCCATGATAAGCTTTGCACCTCTTCATTAATAAATATATAAATCAAAGTATGTGTCTTCATTTAATCGCATATAATAATAATTAAATAGATGAAGTTTATATTTAATTATTATCCTCATAATATGTATATGCTGGAAGAATACGACTGCAGCTGTATTAAACATCAACACTCCCTCTCAGCTAGGGAGGATACTTCCAGCTGCACAAGGCAAGTCACCTCAATGCGATACCTATCACTATGGCTACAACAATGAGTGAACAAGAAGAATATCACCTCATCGTGATATTAGATATCGCCTCAACACGATATCAACCATAATGGCTACAACCAATCTATGGTAAAAGATAGATATCACCTCAACGTGATATTGGATATCGCCTCAACACGATATCTACCATAATGGCTACAACCATACTATGGTAAGTACAAGTGTTCATCACTTGCGTGATGTTGTCATCTCAACATGACTTTTCACCATGACTCTCTCAGAGGGTGAAACACAAGTACAACATATGTCATGGAGTCACACACATGACATCCACCATGACTCAACTCAGAGGGTGGAAACAAGGGCTTTCACCTCAAATTCCTCCGTCTCAGAGGAAAATGCATTAACAAGGGATTTCACCTCGAACTTCTCTCAAAGAAGAACTCATTATCAAGGATCACTGATACTGATTATCATAATGAATGATAGTAGGCTCCATTGATTGTCCAGACAATCCTGCAAGGAGCTTACGAAGCCACACTGCTTCTCGAGCTGCCACACAAGCTGCAATAAACTCGGCCCCTGCTGTACTCAGTGCCACTGAAGACTGCTTCCTGCTACACCAGGAAGTCATCGCAGACCTCAACTGAAACAGCATCCAGAGGTGCACTTTCGATCAGCAACACAACCATCTTCTATAGGTTCAGTAGGCTCCCTCTGAATCTTTAAGTACTTGGCCTTGCAACACTACAACCTTCACTTCTTCTCAGTGAGTCACAAAACTCCCTCTTGATCCCTGCTTTAGAGCTTGAAAAGATGACTTCTGGAAGTGAACTCCCTCTGGCCACTAACTCAATCCCATGGCTGCTTGATCATTTCTTTGGTCAGCATGACTTCCTCACAAGATGCCTCAAGCTTTTCATTACTAAGCAGTCTCTCATCACCTTCTTGCTCCTAGAACAGTGAACTGCAAGCATTTAGAGAAAGATTACTTACAGTTTGTAACTATCCAAAGAAATATCAAGGGTAGAATCATACAAAGTTTACTATCTCAGGTTATACATTTATGAACAATATTGAAACATGAATAAGTAAATCAAATAAATATATCAAAGAGATGAAGGAATAAAGAACTTATCTTTATATGATTTTTGATATAATTCTTCCCTCCAACTTTTACTCCTCTCAACAAAAGACAATTTGAACAACTGCAAATTCCTTGAATGCGTTATGCAATTAGCAAGTAGAACCAACTCTCTTCAAGAGTCAAGGCTCTAATCACAGTTCATGCATTAGAGAATGATATCGATGTGATCAACCTATCACAACGAAAATGCAATTCTCTTTTCCATCTCAATGTCACACTCAGAGATCTACATAATTAGCATGAAACAATAATTTCAAAGGATCTTTATGCTAGAGAATACAATTCAAGAGAAACCACTATCTCTCTTTAATTACAAGATCCAATTAAAAGATATAACTTAACAAACAAAGAATACTTATCTCTTTAAATATTCTAAAGGATGCAAGATGCGCTGCTCTTGAGCACAGATCAACACACAACCTTTATGGCTTGAACACAGGCCCATGACTTAGAATAGAAATTCCCTAGAATCCTTCTGAGGAGAAAACTTATTCATATCCGCAAATGAAGCATGCTGATTAGGCCTGGTTGGGCAATCCTTTGCATAGTGACCAAACTCGTCACAGCGAGAGCATTGGACTTTGGAGAGGTCCCACTTCTTCTTGAATGCAGGAGCACCATCTGACCCCTTATCTCTATTCCTCTTAAAATATCTTTTCTTTCCTCCCTTTCCTTCCTTCTTCGAGGATTGAGCAAAAAGAACATGAATTCTTCATTTGTAGAGCTTCGACCAATACCTCTCACAGCCAACCTAGACTCCTCTTGAATGCAGTCCGCCCTCAAACGATCAAACTTGGGAAGTTTCGATCTCGCGCTAATTCCTTGAATGAAAGACTCCCAAGATGAGGGAAGACCATTGAGGGCAAGCATGGTCAAATCCTTGTCTTCAACAATATGACCAATGGTAGAGAGCTGATCTCTCAATTCGGAAATCTTAATGAAGTAGGTGACGACAAATTCTCCTTCTGCCATCTTAACATGATGGAGTTGTTGCTTCAATGCAAGAGCTCGACTTGTGTTGTTGATTTCGTACATCTCTTCCAAAGACTTGAACATCTCCCTTGCAGTCTTCATCTTAGAGATGATAGGGACGATGTGGTCTTTAACGGAGTCAACTAGCAACTTCTTTGCTTTGATTTCTTTCTTCCTCCATTGCAGCTTCTCTTCTTCCTCTTCAGGTTCGGGAACCTTGGTCTCCGCAAATTCAACCAAATCATTCTCCTCTAATGTAAGCATGATTCGGAATCTCCATGAGGTGTAGTTTGAAGCTCCATCGAGTCTATCCTCGATCTTCAATCCGTTCGCCATCTTAAATGATGTAGATAGACATGAACCTTCAACAAAGAATAGAGTAATGCTGTGAAAGCACGAATCTAATCACGATCTTTTTCACACCTGCTCTGATACCATGTTAAATTTAGTGATCAGATAAGTGCACAGAAAATTAATTCAAAATCAGACACAATAACACAGCAGATACCCTGGGAAAACCCTCCTCTTGAGGGAGAAAAACCCAGCAACAAAGATCTCACTTATTTATATAAATAGAGGCAACAATTCTCTTTACAATGAGGCCAATAACAAGGCCAATCCTTCAGCACCTACACAAGATGCAGAAGCAGATAATAATCTGCACTTCACAGTATCCAATTCTGCCCTTGATGAATTCGCACTGCTAATAGAAGAATTCGCACTGCTCTTAGAAGAATTCGCACTTGTATAAATGAATATTCGAACTTGCTTGAATTGATAATCAAAGAGAATATCATTGAATATATATACAACATAGATAGGGGGACGTGTCTCTTCCCAAACAGGTCGGCCACAAGAAGGAGTCCATCCAAAAGAAAGCACACGACTTTTAGAAAGTCGCGCCCATGAGAGGAGGAAAGTCGGCCCTTAATAAATTGTATCTCTTCATTTATTTGTGGCTCTTTGATAAGGTAGTTAATGATCTCTTCATAACATATGTCGGCCTGAATGAATATTCACACCTCTTCACAAGAGGTCGACCACCTTTAAAAATCGTATCCCAAGAAGAATGAAGTCGGCTCCATGATAAGCTTCGCACCTCTTCATTAATAAATATATAAATCAAAGTATGTGTCTTCATTTAATCGCATATAATAATAATTAAATAGATGAAGTCTATATTTAATTATTATCCTCATAATATGTATATGCTGGAAGAATACGACTACAGCTGTATTAAACATCAACAAAAAGGATATGGATGAGGATGATCATATGTTTTCAAACAAATCTTCTTGACAATACTAGCTTAAGATTAAATTGAGATCTACGATCAACAAGTGCATTTACCTTTGTTTTCTTGAATTGTACTTTGAGTTGGACTAACTTGCTCATCTCTTCTTGTTCCTTTTCTACAATTATGACTTATGTGGCTTTGCATACTAGCCTTTCATCTACATCCAAACGATCCTCAGTCTTGACCTCATCCATGAGGATTTCCATGGACTTCTTCAAGTCCTCTTTGGCCCAATCATTTGGGTGCAGCTTTGGATGTAACTTCCAACATTTTGTGCCCATATATCAATCAATAACACAATGACTATAATGGTTCTTAGGGCCCTTGCATTGATATAGTATATACAAAAGAAATAATCTTCTTACCTTTCGACTAACCTTTCTTGAAGAAATTTTCCCTCTTGGGCTGATTGGCGCTTTGTCCTTGCATACTCCTTCCCTTTTCTTCTTCTCTTACCCAAGTGTTTTAAAAAATATATTTTAAGATGATTTTGTAACTTGAGTTTTCTTCGATTGCAAGCTAACTATTGTTAGCATATGAACTTTAGCGTTCTTTTTATTTATCTTCAATAAATCGCATGTAAAGTATTGAAAGACTTATAAAAAGGTGCTATTGGGGGTTATATGGGATATAATAGTAATTTCATGCCTACCTGCCACTGAAATTGTTGTTCAAGCTGATTTGTGTGATTTTATATAAGAGTTTTTGTGAGTTCAATATTGTTTAACAATTATTGTAGGCTTTGTAATGCAATATTTTGTGAGTACAATATGCACGATATTAATTCCAATTAGCACTAACTTGATATTAACATCCACAACCAATCAGCTGAAAGCTCTCAATTTTGTCCAAGTGGTACGATAGGTTATAGCAACACAATATGACAGCAATATAGGTTGGCCTTCACATATGTTGTACCCCAAAATTAAAATTTTTGTTACACTTAGAAATTTTGAAAAATGAGTAAAAGTCTTGTCAAATCAGTCAAAAAAGGTCAAAAATTGGGTGTGCATGTCTTGCATGAGGGGTTAAAACGCAAAATTTTCAAAATCTGACGATCTGGGTCTGCTAAGAGCAACTAAATCTACAAAACCCAGATCTCAGTTTTTCATCCCTAAATTTTAAGAAAACTACTATTTTTAGAAATTTTCTCGAAATAGTAACGTTTTCTGGGTTTTTCTGGGTTTCTTTCGAAATGGATACTGGCAAAATTTTCTAAAAATAGAAAGTTGGTCCGACAGGGTCCAAACTGATTTTGATTGGCTCAAAATACGTCCATATCAGGCTGGTGCAGTCAGAATCTTAAAATAATCAGTTTTTCCCTACTGGGTCTATTTTGCTTTTCAGAAGCATATCTGGAGCTCTGAGGTCATCAATGGAGGTCATTCGGCTGCCAGGCGTTAGTTTCAGCATTCAAACTTTCAACGGAAGGTGAAACGATGAACATGCACGAAGAACAAGAAAGAAAATTAAAAAGTCCTGAAAATTTTCTAAGTCTGCTGAGTTTAGGCGCCCCTGTTGACGAAAGGCACCCACCTTTTTAAGTCACCAGATGAGTGAATTAGGGTTTGGACCTCCGATGGAAGTTGCTCAGTATTCAATCAGCTTCGCGATGGATATCCCCGTCAGAGCATCCGACAATCCAGTCTCCGGCAAATTTGAGTCAAAGTGGAAGATATAGAATGAAGATCTGAAACTCAAAGAAGAAGATTAAAGTAAAATTTTCTAAGTCTGGAGAAACTGGGAGCCCTAGGTGAAGAAGGGCGCCCAACTTTTCAAGGGTTCAAACAGATGAATTTTGTAAGAACCCTGGTGGTTCTCAACCCTGAAACCCTGACTAAGAATGTTTGTTTTTGCAAGTTTTGTATTTTTTTGTGTTTTTGAGGTTTTTCAGACAAATAAGAGAAGCTGCGATTTTTCTAAATAAATGCTTATAAATTCGTAATAAATTCTAGAACTATGAAATAAGCTTGGAAATGCTCAGAGAATATGGGCGCATCAATTTATTATCATTCCAGAGCTTTTACAATGCAAAAAGATTGAACAAATGTATATAAAATATGATTTTATTCAAAAACCTGATTTTCCTTGCAGCCACCAGAGGATAAATGAAGATGTACGGTTGAGTGAGAAGAGCAATCTCCAGGCTTGAAAAATCAATTCTGAAGCCCCAATGATCCCAGGCGCACAAAATCCAAATGATATAATCTGAGGAAGAAGACGTATTTCTCTGTGGTGGGATAGTACGGCCCTGCTGGTACAAAGTACGGCCCTGCTACAGCAGCAATAAAGAATAAGTACGGCCTCAATAATTAATGCCAGATCTCTGATAAATAAGCTTTGGGATATTCGCCCCTGTTTGCTGATGAAGTTCTCTGAATATCCTTCCTGAAATCAACTCAATGTGCTCAACTGCAACTCCTGAATGAAGTCACCAAGATGCAAGCTTCAACTGGTATTGCACAGCCTCAGTCTGCCAATTTTTGAAGAGGTATCGTTCTCCAGAAACGAATCGTCTGCTGAAACCCTAGGTTTTGCAAACTCCAATGCTCAGAGCAAATACAAGACAAATTTGAATAACATATCATAATGGTTCGATTTTGTCTTTCCTGTGAATATATACCTCCTTTGAGAAATTCGACCCAATAGCTCTTTTTAATAATCATTTAATAAAATGATTAAATTCGCCTTTTAGACTTAGGAGAAATAATAATTAATTAAATGATGTCTCACTAATGAATAATAATTATTCATTATGTCAAATATATCACTTTATTATAAAGTATTAAAAATACTTTATAATATATCATTTAATTATTAATATTTAAATATATTAATAAAGTGACTTTAATATAAAGTCAAAATATTAAATATTCAATAATCATTAAATACTCCTTATTTCTCCATCTGACTAATTGCTGTAATGCGAAAAACCACAAAATTTTGCTTCATCAAGGCATTTTGTTTAATTGAGTCTTAATCTTGTTAAAGTGTTGTCAAATGGTCGCTTTTTGGGGTTTTCAGATATGGAGTTGGTGTCAGTGTCATGTTAGTCTGTTGCTGAAAAGATTTAAGAAAAGTGAAAATCTGAACGGGAATCATTAAAATTTTCTATCTCTGGAGAAGGAAGCACTTTCTTAAATGGGCGCCCTATCTTTTAGGGGCCCAGATCCTGTTTTTAGGGTTTGTCACCTTCAGCAGACATTCGTCCGGCATCACGTCAGGTTCGCAGTAAGCTATCAAGCCTGTCAAACGGACCTGTTTCGAGCAAGTTGTGAAAGATACAGCGCAAAACGAGGCGAAGGTGAGAATTGGCTAACACTGGTAAAAAGCGCAGCTTTTGGGAATGGCGCCTATCTTTTTGAGGTGCCAAATGAATGTTTTTGGCTAAATGCCCCCCCAAGATGTTTATCTCACATTCGTTCGAGCTTCACGACGCATCCGTCGGTGGGTGAATCTGAGTTGTTGAAGCGTCTGAACTGGAGGTCAAACATAGGGTCAAATCTTAGTCAAAATATCAGAAGAAAAAGCAAAAGAGCACATTTTGGGAAAGGCGCCCAAGCTTTTCAGGCCTTTAATGCCTTCTTTCTGATGATTTCAGATGCCTAATGTGTCTGTGTTACGTTCAGCTTTCCGTTGCCTGTCTTCGTCAGATCAGAAGATGTCTTATCAGCCTGCAGTCGAGGTTTTTATATTATTTTTGTCGTTTCCAGAAATGGATAAGTCCGGAATAAAAAGAGCAACTTTGAAAGGGGTTTGTTTTTCACCCCCGGATGACGCTGGGAAATGCCTTTTGTACCGCCGCATAACGGTCACCGAATGAACCTCGATCCAGTCCCTCAGTTGATAAATCGGTTATGAAGGATTTGTTTTTCCCTTCGCATCTAAATGCGGAAGTTGAAATTTGACTAAGTCTGAGAAAAAGCGCAGCTTTTGTAAATGGCGCTTGGATTTTTGAGCCTTCAGATGACAGTTTTATGACGTATAGTCTCAAGATATCTTTTGATCAGTTTTTACTCAGCCCTGCAATGCACCTGTCAGCCAGCCAATCGGAGAAGTCAGTCAACCAGTGTCAGAGGATGAACAGAAGTCCCGACAGAGGTTTTAGCTTAAATTTTCATCAAATTTGGTTAAGTCTGGAATTCGCTTGAGAGTTCAAAGTTGAATTTTCAAAAGTGAGTTGAATGGACACCTTAACTGGAGTTCTGGACCGGGCATAGATCAACGATTGGTTGTCTTCGGCCTCAGATATTGGTATGTGGAGTGATCTTTCAGTTTGCATGTCGAGTTAACTAGTTTGCATGTTCAGTTAACTACCTTGCATGTTGAGTTAACTTGATTGCATGTTCACTTAACTGAAGATTATCACTGAATGTCAACTGAAGTTTACATGCATGGCGATTTTGGTTGCAATTGTGAAGATTTTAGTGAAGATGGCGCTTCATCAAATGTCAACTGAAGTTCAAAAGGGACGAATTGAAGCATGAAGCATTATTTTGTGAAGCATGAAGCATTTTTAGTGAAGTATGGCAAATTTGAAGTTGTTAACTTCACTCATCAAAAGGGTCGCTATATTTAGTGTTTGAAAAGTGAAGCATGAATTGGTGAAGATGGCGCACTTTTAAAGGGAATGGCAACTTTAGTTCTAAAAGGGTTGCTATATTTAAATTATATTTGATTAAAGCACATGAAGTTGGCGCATTCTTGAAGGCTAACTGAAGTTCCAAAAGGCTAGCTATTTTTAGCATATTTATTGCATGAAGATGGCGAATTTCTCTTTGCAATCAACATTGTTAACTAAAGTTTTCAAAAGGGCACGCCTTAGGTTAAATTTGATGAATCCAAAGCAAGGTTGAAGATGGCGAACTTGATAAGATGGTTAACTGAAGCTAAAGTCGCATGGTTGAGTTGAACTAAAGACTTGAAAGGCAAACCCTAATGCATAACCATTTATTGAGCTTGTTCGAGTTTCAGTTAACTATAATAAGGACCAATGAGAAGCCAAGCGCCATTTTTAAGCATGCTTCATTTAGTGCGAATTTTCTATGATGAAATTCTATATATTTCAAGAATGGCGTCCATTATTTCATCATCTTTTGCTCTGAAGCTCTTATTCTTTTTGAGCGACCAGCAAGCTTAAGGTGATTCAGGTGTCCGTTTTCAGCGTTCTTCGAAGCTACGAGTTCAGATTGTTCAGAGGAAGTCGATTCTAGACTTTATTTCCACTTTGCATGCAGGTTTTATAAAGATTCGAAGAAGAGATTTGCAGATTTTTCAGAAGCAGACAAGCAAAACTTTCTATCTTCTGTCTTATTTCTTCTATTTCTCACCTTAGGTACTTTCTTCGCATGCCAGAGTAATTCAACACATTTTCAGAATCTGTTCATCTGGGTTCTCATATTTCAGCGTTTGCAACAAGACCCACTTCTTAGATTTTTTCGAGAAAATCGCCCCGTAGTCTTCATTCTGAAGCTCTGAGCCTTTTTCCGAGAATCTCTTTGCATGTGGGCTTGAATCACATTTTTTCGAGAATCCAGCTATCTGGGTTTGTTCAGAATTCAGTTGTGCACAAAACCCATGTTCCAAAATTTCTTTGAAAATTTCTTCCGTCAGAGGCTATTTTTAGCTTTGTCCAGAGGTTTTCAGAAAGTTCTCCAAGTATATTCGACTTTACAGTCAAAAGTCATCATTTTCAAAATGCAGTTCAATCTCATTGATTACAAGGTGAAATCAGTCCTTACACATAATTTCATCAAAACGTCAGATACAGACCTGAATCATGTTTATCCAGTGGTCAATCTGAGCAGTTTGGAGAATGTTAGCAGCAATTCGATGAAGAATCTTGAGCGTTCTGGGTTGTTGGCAGCGGCATCCATTCCTGTTTCTATCTTCGATCTTGAGTTTGTACTTGCTTGCATTAAGCATTATGACTCGTCTTCACGACAGATCAGATCGGTTGATGGAAGAGTGGTTTGCAGTCTCAAGCCGAAGGATATAGAGAAATGTTTTGCTATTCCTCCTCGTTCAGATAACTTCACGGTTGTTCTTGAAGCTTGTGAGAAGATATGGGATGCTGATCATCAACGTTCACAGAGAAAAGTTGCTCAGAAATGGTTGACAATTCAGAAAACTAACTTGCCTAAGAAGGTTGGTCGTGGTGAATTTAAAGGGGAAGTTGCTGTTTTGATAACCTTACTCAATCGAGTTACCGGTCAATCAGATGCTAATACTTTCCGTCCATGGATGTTCTACCTAATTACCAGAATCCTTGATGGCACAGAGCGTTTTGATTGGGCTATGTTGATTAGTGATTGCCTACATCAGCAAATTACTAACTTTCTCAAGTATCACGAGTTCCATATGATATCCTATTTGGTCTACTTGGTTGCATTTCAAGGTAGCTACAGACTTCTTAAAACCAATGGTACTCTCGGTGTTCAGCGTATTCATGAGTATTATCCACAGCTAGAGTTTTCTCAGTCTGAGCAGGACTTCCGGGTAGTAAATGATCACTTTTCCATGAGAACCGTGAGAGATCTTGATGATGAGATGCACATTCGTATTTCAGCTGAGGCCAAATCAGCAATGGAGACTTGGGCACATTGGTTCATACAGTTTCCTACTTTTACATACATCCGAGTTTATGGTTATGTTGGAGAGCCTCTGATGTTGCCAAGATATCCGTCAGACAAGATTGTCTTTATGGAATTCCTCAGGCAAATGCAGCATGTTCACTTCTTTCTTCGTAGTCGTCATAAGGCTGCGGCAAATTTTCCATTCTCATTGGGAATTTTCACATGTGATGCAGCAACAGATGCCAGGCATATGTCTACTGAGATTGAAAGGTTCAAACTCAAACCTTATACTGAGAGGCGTTCCTATGATCCTCTTGGACATTATGCAAATCGGTTAGAGCGAGGGATTGCACATGCGCCAGCACTTGAAGATTTCTGGGCAAATTGTGAAGATGAATTCGAGGTCCGTCGTCGTCACTACTGTAGACTCACTATTGGTCAGCTCTCTGATTACCTATCAAAAGATGTTGATGGTCTATCCGATGATGATGGAGAAGTTCTTCTCAATTCTTATGTTAAGGATCAAGTTGCTCGGCAGCCACTTCGCTCACCTGATTGGTATGCCAAGGAGAATACTTCTATCGAAGAGGTTTCCAGATCAGTTATCAAGACTAGCAAGTTATTCTTGGAGAGCAAACGGACACGGAAGTCAGTTCTTGTAGCAGAGCCGCCAAAGGGTTTCTCTTCGTTGCCTTCTACTTCTAGAGCAAGACCTAGAGTCAAGGCTATTATTATACCTCCTGAAGGGGTTAGACTTAGTGGAAACACGGGGAAAAGGGCTACTGGTAAAAGGAAGCAAAAACAAATTGAACATGTTCCTGAGGTTCCAGTAGAGACAGTCATTCAGGCTGAGCCTCACGTTTCACCTCCTAGTTCGCCTCATGTGCAGCCCATTGATATAGATTCTGAGCCCGAGACACCAATTCAGGCTGGATCGGAGACACCTGAACCACCACAGGTTGATACATCAGGGACAGTCTCTCCGCGAATTGAGAATATTGTTCAGTCTTGTTGGCTCGAGAAGTCTTTAGGGAGACAGAGGCGTGAACCATCATACAACCTTGATTTATCTGAGTTTGGTGAACCTTATCAGAGAAGGTCAAACAAGAAAATCAAGAAACAGGTGCACATTGAAAAGACTCCTGAATCCGAGATTGTTATTGAAGTTGCAGTTCCTCCAGAGGGTAAAAGCTTAGATGAAGTCGAAGTTGGTGACTTTACATTCACTAAGGCTAATCTTGGCAGGACTACACGAGAGACAGATGTATCTCTTCTTAAGATTGTTACCAATAATCTTGAAGAGCGTATCACCAAAGATGGAGAAGATAAGGCATTACTTAAAGCTGAAATTGGTCAACTTCGTCGATACATTTCTGATCTTGTTCATGGGAATTCGAGTAGAGCACCTGTTCTTCCTCAGCATACACCTGCAGAACAACAAAAATTGGATCAGTTGGTTAGTCATGGCAGACTTTTAGACAATTGGATTGATAATTTAGTTGCTGCTGGTAAAACTCTTCTTGCAGATCTGTATCAGTTGAGAAGTGATGCGCATAAACTCCGTCAGGGTGTTCAGTCGCTTGAGATTGCAGTTGCAGAGAACTTGGCAAAGGATCGTGTTCTGGTATCTCAGTTATCAGTTGCATATGATGCCTTGGAGATTGTTGAGGACCAAGACAAAGTTTTTATTTGGAGAGAGCAGCACCTTCTCAGAACAGAAATATGTGAGAAGATCTCTTCCAAATTGTTTTCACTCAAGGATGATGTGATTGGAGTACTTGCACTGGTCAGTGGCTTCGTTGTTCAGATTCCGTGTCATTATCTTCTGGAAGATGGCACGTATGTTGAGTTGGATAAAGTTCAAGCAGAGTTCGAGAAGCTGATTCGTGACAGCCTTGAAGGTGAACCTATGGCGCCTAGGTTAGAGAATATTTCAGTAATTGCAGCCAGTTTCAGAAAGGCGACTGAGGAGTGTAAAGATGGCATGCACACAATCACAGAAAGTGGCAGAGAACTAAAGAGACAGACTGTTGTTTTGAGCAGCATGAAAGTGCCAGATGACAGAGAGATCGATGAGTTCTTGGTCGAAGTGTTAGACCGAGTTGACATGGAGTGATCTGCCAGTTGGAACCTGCAGTTAATTTTGAGGGTTGAGTCATGAGCAGCAGTTAACTCGACTTCCAGTTTTCAGTTCACTTGCTGATTTAACACATGCTTATCTCATTCTTGGAATTATCAACACAGAGTTAGGTTAGGGTTTCAGTTAACCACAGTGTCCAATAACTTTGTTTTTAAATAAGGACGCATGCCGTACATGGTCCATTTAGGTTGTTTTGCCCAAGAATCGATGGTAGCTCTAAAGTAATCATAGTTTACTATTAGGTTTGGCGACAGCTTGCATGCATTGCGCAGAATCAGAGATGACTCAAGGTGATTTTAGGGTTCCCTACACCTTTTGATGTCTATAAATAAGAGCTTTGCTCATTTGTAATTAACTTTTGCTTGAGAGAGAAATATATGTTGTGCCTACCTTGCCCTCAATATTGCTCTTTTGGTATTTGTTCATGCGTCTTTGCTATTACAGTTGAATGTTATGCCACACAGGGTTTCATGCGATCGTGATAGTGGATTCTTTCCATAGTTTAGATAAATCTGTCTTGTGCATCTTTTATTGTTATAATCAAACGTTATGCCACATAGGGTTTCGTAAGATTGTGATGATAAAACCGTTTTGTGAAGTCTTTACTATGCTGACCGAGTGTTATGCCACACAGGGTTTCATAGAGTTGTCATGGTAAATCTTCCCATAGTTTAGATAAATCTGTCTTGTGAATCTTTTGTCATTATTGATCAAGCGTTATGCCACATAGGGTTTCGTGAGATTGTGATGATAAATCTGTTTTGAAAAGTCTTTACTATCATGATCAAGTGTTATGCCACATAGGGTTTCATAAGATTATCATGGTAAATTCTTAAATCTGTTTTGTGCCAATAAACTTGTTCAGATTGAGATGATAGTTGCGCCACCTTGCCTTCAAGTAGAGAATCTAAACACGTTTATCGTCTGATAGTCATAACCTTGCCCCGTTTTCTCATGCTCTGTTTTCTTGAGGGAACTGGATAGAATTTAAGTTATTAAGTTTAGTTGTAGTTAGTGAATCTGCGAAACCAGAGAAAACTCAGCTGCAACGTATTAGTTTTCAAGAAAGCCTTGTACCTCTACAGCTGAAACAAAAAGACAGGAATTAGTTTAGTTTATTTCCCTTTGCAGGTATTTTTGTAAAGCACAATGAGGGAGCTTCCCCTCCTAATTTGAAGAGCACTCATTGCGTAGTGTACATAGGCTGTTCGTAGCAACTCTTACTCCAGAGGTGTTAGTTGTTACGCCAACAATGAGCATGGTCATCTGCAAAGGAAATGCCCTTGATTTAAACAGGCAATTGGTGCAGTCAATGCTACTTCTAATTATGTTTCCTAAGAATGACAAACGGAAGGCTTCAATGGTTAATGGGGCAGCTGACAAGGAGAGTTTCATCTCGGTTAAGCCCCACAATAGGGGGAGAGGTTAGAAGAGAACCCTAAAGGACAGGCAATATGATGGGCCCTTTAATCGGTTTGAACTTTGAAGTTTTGGAGGACTTTGTTCAAGAGGAAGGGTTTCCTATTGAGCTGTCATCTAGGGTTGAGGCCTTGGGCGTGGCTTTGTCAAAAGACAAAGGGAATGACATTCAAAACTTGCCTTTCAAGGAAACACATGTTGGTCAAATGGTTTCAGATACTCCCTCCCAGACACCGATTGTTCTAGAACCAAGTGGACCTATGGTTTTAAAGGGGGTTGAAGACTTGGTGGATCCAGTTCATTCTCAGGAGAAGGAGGCCTTGGATTCTAGGAAGAATAGTGGGACTTTGCACACTTTGGGTTTGCAACAAAAGCCCCTGAAAAAGTGGCCTCCAGAGAAATCATCCAAGGCGGGACACAAGAAGGACATGGAGAAGGTTAAATTAATTGGTGAGACTTTGGTGGATTCGGGATTAGTGAAAATCATTGACTCCCACTTCTCCCAATCTTATAAATGATTATTATTTCTTGGAACGTAAGGGGTATGAATAGCATCCCTCGACAAAAGGCTATTCGTGAGATGATTGGTACTCATTGTCCAAATATTGTTTTTCTTCAGGAAACTAAATTGTCAGTGCATGGTATGTTGAATAGAGCTTCTAGTGTCTGGTCTCATGGCTCTTGTCAATGTATTGGGGCTCATGGTAATTTTGGAGGGGTGGCTTGTTTGTGGGATCCAAGGAAGGTTGTTCCTCTTTGGTGGTGCTCAAGTCACTCCTCTATGTCTATGGTTGTTTCTAGTTTAGATTCAGGTGAAACTTGCCTTTTTAGAAATGTTTATGCTCCTATTGATCTTCTTGGCAAAGCTTAGTTATAGTCTCATGTTAGATATACCCGGTCTCTAGCTCCCTTGCTCCCATGGGTTGTGGTTGGGGACTTTAATGTTGTTTCTTGTTTGGAGGAAAAAAGAGGTGGTATTGCCAGGCTTGCTTCTTCAACTAGCCTCCTAAGGGCCAATATGGATCTTCTAAATTTAGTTGATGTGAAACTAAATAATGGCATTTTCACTTGGAACAACAAGAGGTGTGGAGAAAATGCTACATCTAAGCAACTAGACCGTTTCCTCGTCTCCTGCTTTTGGGTTGGGGATAGGTGGACTATCAGCTCAAAGATTTTGGATTGGAAGGGGTCTAATCACTAGCCAATTAAGTTATGTGTTGTCTTGTTCAAAGCTCCTAAGAACCCATCTTTTAAGTTTCAACTCATGTGGTTGCGTGATCCCTCTCTTCAAGACCATATGGTTGATTGGTGGCACCAAGGGAAGCCTGCTCATAGTAGGGCTATGTATTCCTTTGCTAAAAGATTACAGTATGTGAAGTATAGGCTTAAGAAGTGGAATAGGAAAATGCTTTGGTAACCTTCACTTCAACAAAGTGTCAGTTCAAGCAAGATTGGATACTATCACTCGCCATATTCATGATCATGGTCTAATGGATGATCTGTGCA
>VDFB02033486.1:0-41438 GCA_007258455.2 Sequoia sempervirens | reverse complement strand
GGGTTTGCTTTTATCACTCATTGCATACTTTTTCTCTCTATCTATCTAGTTTTTTGTGGAGGTGGGAACACTAAAATAGGGGTTTGACTGAGGAAAACCCCTATACAGCCCCAACACTTTCTCCAGATTTTACACATGTAGGTATTGAATACATTCACATACTCGAGGCTTCATTACTTGGATTGTTGTGAGAAGTTTCTCTCTTATTTTCTTACTTTATCATTTATATTTCACTTTATTTTAGTTCTATTACATTCTATTACTTTATTGCATTCTATAAGTTCTTAGCAATATTATTGTTAGTAGTCACTCAAATATTTTCTATGATAAACTTTCCTTCTAGTTTGTACAAGATGCCAGCGCCCCAAAGAGACTCCAGCATGTCGTGTTGTCATATGTATCCTGCGCTAACATCCTTTGGCCGAGAGCTTGTCAGTTTGTCTAGGAAATCTTCGTGACCTACTCTTTCTGATTCTAGAACTTTCATGTAGTTCCTTGAGGTAGTTTAGGGAAAATTTCCCTGTTAGGCTCTCTGAATGAAGAGAACTCATGAGTAGTGAATCCCCCTTCTCTATAGTAGCATAGAAAAA
Source organism: Sequoia sempervirens (assembly GCA_007258455.2). Taxonomy (NCBI): domain Eukaryota; kingdom Viridiplantae; phylum Streptophyta; class Pinopsida; order Cupressales; family Cupressaceae; genus Sequoia; species Sequoia sempervirens. The sequence goes on along the minus strand of VDFB02033486.1, from coordinate 40,848 downwards.
AGTAACCCTTTTTCACACGTAATTTGGGAATGAATAATTAATGATAAAATAGACTTATTTGTACCTTATTTAGGATGTTCTAAAGTGTTTCTTTACACGATCACACTAATCTAGGGATTTATTAATTAATTGAGGTTAATTGAGCTTAATTTCTCCTTTTAATTCAAATCCAAGCCTTATTTATTACATTTTTTGAGGGATAAAACCTGACATTCATTAATAATATTTCACAACACTTAATTTTGCGAGGAATGTGTCCTAGGATAGTGACCTAGGACCCATTCACCACCTAGAGAATGGGTCCTCACTAGGTCCTAGGACCTCCTTTTGGCATGTTATTTCATAATTCCCGGAACAGGTCGTGGGTAAGTATGTCAGGACCCATTCACCCTATGGCGAATGGGTCCTCCTTAACTTAGGAAACCCCCCTTGGGATGTGTTTTTGGAGAGATTTTAATGATTTCAAATCCTAGATCTGATCTTGGCTTGTGTTATTTGAATTTTGGGAATTAATAGTAAGTTAAAAGTATAAATAGAAGGTTATTTCACATAGTTTCATCTCAGCAACCTAGCAAATTCAAGATTGTCATAAGAGCACTTTCATAAGAGAATTATAGAGCATTCAATAAGGCATTCAAGGTCAGATTATTGAACTTTTATTGCAGCAATCAAGGATCCATTTCATCATGTCAAAGGAATAGTGCATCATGCATGTTGTTGAGCTAATATGTTGATGTAGCATTGGAGATCCAATTCAAGCATATTCAAGGTGTTGTTTCTAATCGAGTCTTGTGATCAAGATCTACATTCATTGAGGAAAATTCATGCAATATTTTTTATTTGTACTCCAAGGTTCTATTAAGGATTGGTGAGGTGTAGCATTACTTTGTTCATTCATCTTTCCTTTTATGCATTGTTTCATTTCAAGGTTTAATTACCAAAATGAGGTTTGACCAAGGAAAACCCCTATTCCCTAACAAAACAACAATTTTTCTTCTCTCTTAGTGTGTGATTGTAGGTTTTAGATTGAAGATCAAGTGGAGAACAAAAGTTGTCAAAGTAGAAAATTTATAAAAAAATTCATCTTTCTTGCAAGATCACAAAAAGACTTCTATAGAAAAATTTTCTAACTTCGAGGAGTTGAACACTTGGGATCTGGGAGTGTAGATATTGAAGAATAGAACCTAGAAATAAATTTTCTAGAACCCCAGTAAGGACACATTCACCACTGGGCGAATGAGTCCTTAGTGAGGCCTATAAAAGCACATTTTCTAACAGGTACACATCATTTCAACAACTTGAAACCTACCTTTTTATTGTTATAACAATTAGGGTTGTTTTTTTATTATTAATTACACAATATAGCCCTCAAAAATTAAATGAAACTAAGTCAAAATTAGGTGTACCCATTTGGTCAATCTCATTTTGGGTTCATCACCATCTTTTTCTTTGTTTCATTTATATAATTTTTTTTTATCTATATATACATTATATATATGATCATTATTACTTACATATATAATATATATAACTAAAATTACTTACATGTTTATAAATTATATATAATGTATAGATAGATGTATTTATTAAGAGTTATTTTATTTATTTTAAAATTATTTAAAAATTTACTCTTATATACATAATATAAATTGTGATATTAATTTTACCTTTAAATACATTATATATCAAAGTATTGTTTTTTTTGGGTATGTAATATTAGATTGTATTGAAAAAAAGGGTTACAAAATGTCTGCACAATAGGAATCCCAAAACTAGACATCAATACCTAAGACATACTAGCACCCCCATCCTCCCATATAAGATTACGAAATTGTAGACCAAAACTATATCCCTAAACTATATACCAAGCTATATGCCAAACTAGACTATGTACTATCTACTTGCCACATACCTAATAATTTTTCATACATTCATAAGAGTTGAACAAACCACCAACCATGGAGCTTACATAAACCCATTTGCTTTGGAAAATGCTTCAAACTCCAAGACCCTATCAAAGTCACATAGGGCTCCTATTGTAATTCCTTTTTTAGGTAATTTTCCCCGTAGGCTGCCAATTGCCTATGCCTAACTAGAGCCATTCCCTTTAGGTCAAGCAAGAAAGGGTAATATTTGATGACTTCACCAGGAACCTTCAACAAAGCCAAATTGCATGGATGAGGAGTGCTAGAGCCAAGAATCACAACATATAGAATCTCCTCCAAACCTACCAACAAGTCCTCCTTGAAGAGCTTGTACACCAAGGCCTTCGCCTCCACTTTAGCCATGCAAATTTCGAGAAGAGAGTTTAGGAACCTTGAGACAATGTGGGTGTTGACACAAAATGTATCGCAATTTTCCCAATGACCTTTCCCTAACACCATTTTCACTATGACCGTGGTGAGGTGGTCAATGTTGAGCATAATGTGTTTTAGCCACTAATCAAAAACATCACAAAATGTCAGTTTCCTAACCTTGCAATCTAGATGAATTGGGGAATTTGTTTCGAGACACATGAGTGATTTGGTAGAAATCTTAACAACTAATTTTGACCCTTCCACCATTAGTAACCACCAAAATCTAGAGACAAGAAATAGGAAAATTAAAAATTTGCTACAACGATGCCACCTTATGTGATTTAATAATGCAATATTTTCCTAAATCTCACCCACTATTATTATGCTATACAAAAGTGTGTGAGCCACCCAATTAGCCAACTTGTAGATGATGATATGCCACCACCTGAATATTAGAGTACGTGATGAGGTGGAGTAAAGCACTAGTGAAAAGACATGTAAAGTCTGAACCTATCAAAAATAGGCCTAAAAAATTCTTTGTCATTACGTGACTCAATGGATAGTTGCATGGAAAAATGGTGGCATCATTTGAAGTTTTTCAGCACCCAAACCCAAGTGATGTGGCAGCCACATTGGCCAGCGCATGACAATCATACCTAAAAAGACTTTCCACAATGGATGTGGAAAGTCATCCTGCCTACCGCCCACATATATAAGAGTATTATTACTTACATATATAATATATATAAAACTAATATAATAATTATCTATATATGTGTATTTACTTGAGAGTTATTTTATTTTACTTCAAATTTAAATAAATTTTATTTTATTTTATTTATAGATTCATTTTTATTTACTTAAGATTTTTGTTTTGATTTTAGTATGTTAGTTATAGATTAATTTATAAGTTGTAATTTTTAACAATATAATGTCTTTTGATAGCATTAAGTGTCATGCATGTGTACTATTTGTATCACATAATGTTGAAATATATTTTCTTTTAAAAAATTTAGACATATTTTATAAAGTTGAATATGTGCACATGAAATCTGTAAGTTCTACACACTACATGTTTTCTATATATAAGCCCCAAGGGTGAACAAAATAACAATAGAGTTAAAATTTTATTAAAAATTTAGAACTTTACTTTAACTTCCAAGTTTGAGCATTTTAATCCCTTTCTTAACAATAAGAAATGCTTAAGGTGCTTCAAAATCTCATTTCCATATCAAATAAATTGATGAACACATATGTTGTTCTTCAAAAGAATAAGATAAATATTGAACATTAAATAGCTATCATAGTTGTGTTCAAAATGCCTACCTAAACCTAGCAATTTCTCTCAATGGCCCTCTAATTCCATATCCAACATCTAATACCTATGATTTCAACATAAAAACTATGAATTGAAAATTTTAAATCAATTAAAATATTATAAAACAACATTAAATGGATAGTTAATATAACCTTAATTCTTGGTTTTAGACAAAGTTGAAGAGTAAAAAAATTCCCATAATGTTTCTATGGATGTAGCCCATATTGGGTGAACCACGTTAAATTATTTTGTGTTACTCTTCATTTTCATTTCTAGGTTATTTAATCTGCATATAATTGTTAATGTTTATTGCTCCAATCTGCCTGAACCCTAACAACTAGTATCAGAGCTGTGTGTATTTTGATCGATTGGTAAGAAACCTCTAGATTTGAGTGTGAGAAATGGAAGAAGGAAAATTCAAAGTTGATAAGTTCAATGGCCAAAATTATCAATTACGGAAGATTATTTGTATCAAAAGTATTTATGGCAACCATTGCAAGGAAAATAAAAGAAAGAAGTTATCATGTCTAATGAAGAATGGGAGATTTTGGATAGAAAGGAACTGGAAACCATTCAGTTGTTCCTAGCACCATCTATTGCATTCAATATAATAGAAGCAAAGACAACAAAGGATGTGATGACAACTTTGGCTAAAATTGTATGAAAAACCCTTAGCCTCAAATAAATTATTTCTCATGAAGCATTTGTTTAATCTAAAAATGATTAAAGGTAGATCTGTGACAAATCATTTAAACGAGTTTAATACCATTACCAGTCAGTTAACTTTTGTAAAAGTGAATTTTGATGAAGAGGTAAGGACTCTCTTTTTTTTTATGTTCTTTTCCAGAAAGCTAGAATAACTTGGTAATGGTTGTAAGTAACTATGTCTATGGTTCAATTACATTGAGATTTGGTGATGTTTTTGGTGTTATCCTTGTAAGGAAAGCTAAGGTGTGGAACTAACTCTCCAAATGTCAAAACCTTAGGGAAGAATGCAGAGGTACTTTTAAATTTTCAATTACAGTCCAATTAAGATACACTTGAAATAAATAATAGAAACAGAGAAATGAACATACACATATGAACACCAGATTTATGTGGGAAAACCCTTATGGGAGAAAAAACCACCACACCAAGAAAAACCCCTTTGTATTACAGTAATGAAATTACATACAGAGTATAGGCTTCACTCTCTGATGCCAATTTACAATAGCATAAATCCTTGATCAACCTTGTATAGAACATTCAAGATAAAATGCTCTCATAATCAAATTCTCATTGATCACACATCGAACTATTCATCCAACTGTTACCCAACCGATCATCATCTTCAATTCCTGAGTATATCCATGTCGCTCTTGTCTAATGAACTTCTTTATAGAAATGGCCATAATAGTTCAACTGCTAGCGGTTCCCATTCTGCTCCCTGATTGGTCGAAGACACACTATGTAGAATAGTCTTCTAATCGGTCAAAGCATTCAAACTGTGTTCACATGTCGGTGAGACACTAACCGTGTCTCCCCGATGCCACAAAGCCCAACCAGTGATATCGCCAACAGTCATCACCTTCGGCAAGAGGTTACACTGAGTTCAAAAATAGTCACTCAGACTTCCCCTTGTCACCAAGACATCATATCGATATCCAACACATGTAGCGCTATTCTCCAAGACAATCACTATTCGGTGAGAGGTCATACTGATGTTCAAAACGTCACATAGACACCAGCATTCCCATCAGTCAGACAATCACTATTCACCAAGAGAACATACTGAAGCCTTCAAGTTACACCGAAATGTCCTACCATCGGTGAGACTTACCACTTTCGCCAAGAGGTCACACTGATGTGTTCAAGTCTCTCCCCGATGACTCTGAGTGTAACACTGATGGTGAGACATCTCACATTGCTAAGACTTCATAACAAAAGAAAACCTTTCAGCAAAGAGTCTCCCTGATAACATCAGTCGCCATGAGTCTCCTCGACATCCACTAGGAATCAAACTGTCGACCAAACCAACCCACTTGGAAGAGGGTTACAACGAACACAAGTCATAGTGATAGCTTCAGTCGACATGATAGTAACAAGGTCTCAGCGACCTAAACATTCCATAAAGTTGCACAACTGCTAGTTGGCCAGACAATAAGGGTGTCACACTGACTTGGCTCTTTTAGAGGTTTCATTCATGGCTTCCAACCAAGAGTTTGAATCAGAAATTATAAATGCCTCTTTCACAATCCTAGGCTCATTAGTGTTAGAAATTAAAGCATAGGCACAAGTAGAATCTATCAAAGAGAACCCATACCTATCAAGTTGCTTTCTTTCACAAGTTGACCTCCTCACTTGCTAAGGCTGAGGTTGTTCTTCTTCATCAGAACTCTCAAAACTACTTGAGCTCTCCTCAATTTCAAGTACATTTTGAATTTTCAATTCCTCTTTATCTAGTGTCAGAGGAATTTCAACTACATTCTTTTTGTTTTCTAATTTTGTCTCTGACTACAGATCTAAGGTAGAAGGTTTCAGCTCATGAAAGATAACACTTCTGTTGTATAGAACCTTCTCCATATCAGGATTCCAAAGCTTGTATCCTTTTATGCCAGCACTATAGCCAATAAAAATACATTTAACAACATTTTTCTCCAATTTAAATCTTTTCTCATTTGGCACATATGCATATGCCTCACAGCCAAAAACATGAATGTGTCTTAGAGAGGGCTTGTTACCAGACCATGCTTCCAAAGGTGTTTTCTCAACAAGGGCAGAATTAGGAGAACGGTTTATAAAGTAACATGTTGTAGCAACTACCTCAGCCCAGAACTTTTCCTCCAAGCCAGCACTACTTAGCATACTTCATGCTCTTTCCATCACTGTCCTGTTGAACCTTTTTGCAACTCCATTTTGTTGTGGAGTGTAAGGTGTATTTTTATGTCTTTTAATCCCATGATCTTTACAGTACCTCTCAAAATCATAAAAACTCATTGCCATTGTCAGTCCTTAAACATTTTATTTTTCTTCTAGTCTGATTTTCTACAAGGTTTTTAAATTCCTTAAATTACTGAACACTTCTAATTTACTTTTCAAAAAATAAACAAATTCTCTTTCGAATAATCATCAATGAACGATACATAATACCTTGACTTAGACAAAGAAGGAACATTCACCAAGACCGAAAACATCATAATGTATATAATCAAGCAAACCAAAAGATTTATGTAGGAATGGAATAAAATGAAACACGTGATGTTTACCATATATACAATGTTCACAAACTCGAATTCAGGTTACAATCATCAAGCCCCTCAACCAGGTTTTTATTCTTCAAGGTTTTAAACCTTTTTCACCAATGGCCTAGCCTATGATGCTAGAGCATAGTCTTTTCTACTAGAATTTTAACTTCCATAGAGTTTACACTATCAAGAATTTTTCCTCTTTTCCTCCATGAGTAGCTTTTTGACTTTACAAGACACTATTGCATTGAACAACATGTGCATCTAGCTTATAGAAGGTACCAATACAAGCACCTTACAGCACCATTGATCCTCTAGTCATCTTGCGCCATTTGAACGTGACTTGCACTCCAATATCATTCGACATACTAACAGAAAGTAGATTTTTGAGCCGGACACTGGTATATGCATTTACATCATTGATTCCCTTCACTCTTCCATTAGGGAATTGAATTTTGACTCTTCCACGCCAACTATTTCCAAAGATGAATCACTTTCCAAATACACCTTTCCACCATTGTATTTTTCATACTTCGTGAACTAGTCTCTATGAGATGTCATGTGGAAAGATGCTCCAGAATCAATCAGCTAGATATCATCTGATGTTTGCGTAGCCAAGGCTGCAATGAAGGTGTTTGCATCACTCTGAGAAGAATCATTGTTAGAAGAATACTTCTTCTTCTTCTTCTTCTCCTCTTTACAATCATTTCCTACATGACCAGGTTTCCCACAATTCCAGCACTTCACCTTGGACTTCTTTCCAGGAGACTTTGATCTCCCCTCTGATTTGGATTTGGACTTCTTGTCCTTCTTGCCTTTTCTTTCGATTTACCTCTAATAGCAAGAGCCTCCTTTGCCATCTCAGAATATTTCCTTCTCATCTCTTCTGATAAAAAAGAGGCAACAACATCTTCCATCTTAAAAGTGGATGTCGTACTCCCAATAGCCATCACCAAGTGATCCCAAGAATCTGGAAAAGAACATAATAAAGGCATACAATGATCTTCTCCATCAATCTTCACACCCATAGATGTTAACTGAGCAATCAGCATGTTGAAAGCATTCAAATTATCATCAATGGACCCTCCTTCTTGCATTCTCAAAGAGTACAGCTTCTTCCTCAAGTACAATTTATTCACCAAGGACTTGCCTTGATAAATAGCTACCAGTCTTTTCCACAAGGAAGATGTAGTATTTTCTTCATGAACATTCAGAAGAACAAAGTCTACTAAACAAAGACTTATCAACCCCTTTTATTTTCTATTTGCAAGGTCCCAATCCTTTTGCTTCATGCCTATAGGCTTCATTCCAGACACAGTAATCCAAAGATCATGATCAACCAACAGATCTTCCATTTTAAGTTTCCATAACTCAAAATTGCTGCCATTGAATTTCTCAATTTCAATCTTTCCCGACGTGCTTTCCATCTTAACCTATAATTTGAATTACCAAACTTCTCCAAGACTCCCACTGAACATAAATTGACTCAAAAAACCCAACGTACCCATAAGGATAACACAACTAGCTAGGCTCTAATACCACTTGTAAGGAAAGCTAAGGTGTAGAACTAACTCTCCTAACGTCAAAACCTTAGGGAAGAATGCAGAGGTACTTTTAAATTTTCAATTATAGTCCAATTAAGATGCACTTGGAAGAAATAATAGAAAAAGAGAAATGAACATACACAGATGAACACTAGATTTATGTGGGAAAACCCTTACAGGAGAAAAACCCACCACACCAAGAAAAACCCCTTTGTATTACAGTAATGAAATTAAATACAAAGTATGGGCTTCACTCTCTGATGCCAATTTACAATAGCATAAATCCTTGATCAACCTTGTATAGAACATTCAAGATGCAATGCTCTCAGAATCAAATTCTCACTGATCACACATCAAACTATTCATCTGACTGTTACCCAACTGATCATCATCTTCAATTCCTAAGGATATCCATGTCCCTCCTGTCTGTTGAACTTCCTTACAAAAATGACCATAACAGTTCAACTACTAGTGGTTCCCATTCTTCTCCCTAATTGGTCGAAGACACACCATGTAGGATAGTCTTCCAATTAGTCAAATCATTCAAACTATGTTTGCATGTTGGTGAGACACTAATCATGTCTCCCCGATGCCACAAAGCCCAACCATCAATATCGCTAGGAGTCATCACCTTTGGAGAGAGGTTACACCGAGTTCAAAAATAGTCGCTTAGACTTCCCCTTATTGCTAAGACATCATTCCAAAATACAACACATGTAGTGCTATTTTCCAAGACAATCGCTATTCGGTGAGAGGTCATACAGATGTTCAAAAGGTCACATAGACACTAGCATTCCCATCAGTGAGACAATTGATATTCACCAAGAGAACATACTGAAGCCTTCATGTTACACCAAAATGTCCTACCATTAGCGAGACTTACCACTTTCGCCAAGAGGTCACACCGATGTGTTCAAGTCTCTCTCTGATGACTCTGAGTGTAACACTGCTAACAAGACATCTCACATCGCTAAGACTTCATACCGAAAGCAAACCTTTCAGAAAAGAGTCTCTCTAATAACATCAATCACCATGAGTCTCCCCAACATCTGCTAGGAATCAAACCGTCGGCCAGACCAACCCACTCAGTAGAGGGTTATAGCGAACACAAGTCACAGTGATAGCTTCAGTTGGCATGATAGTAACAAGGTCACAGTGACCTGAACATTCCACAAGGTTGCACAACTGCTAGTCAGCCAAACAATAAGGGTGTCACACTGACTTGGCTCTTTCAGAGGTTTCAGCCTGTGAGATTGAGGCACACTATTCCAACAATCCTTAGCGAGGAAATGAGATTGAAAAGCACAAGTGATATGTCAACATCGGGTAATGCTTTGACTATAGAGAATAGGGGAAGAACAAAAGATAGATGAAAAATCCCAAAAAATAGTGGAAAATAACAAGGGCAGTCGAAGAAAGGTAGATCTAAATCCAGATGAATAATGGATTTCTAGCACTATGGAATGATAGGACACTTGAAGAAGGATTGTTGGTCTCAAAAGGGAAAATAAGGAGACAAAAACATGATGATAGTAAGGAAGCTAATGTTGTAAGTAATAAATTGTAGGATGCTTTAATTCTTTGTTTAGATAATTCTAATGATTCCTTGGTAATAGATTCAGGGGTTTCATTTCATGCCACACCCCATAGGAAATATTTTGTAGATTATGGTCAAGGTAATTTTGGGCAAGTATATTTGGGTGATGATGAACCATGTCAGGTTGTTGGAAAAGGAAAGATAAAAATAAAGTTGTAGAATGGAAATGAATGGTTTCTATAAGAGGTAAGACATGTTCCAAATTTGAGAAGGAAATTAATTTCTATAGGACAATTGGGTAGTGTATAGGAGTGAATTTGCACCCTTTATGCAAATTCCCCTTTCACACATGCTCATCTTAGAAAATAAAATATGAATGTGAAATTCCCCATCACCCAATTGTATTCCTTCCACTTTGTATCTTTCCTTTGTGTTGGTGAGAGAATATTTTTCAGGGATGCACACACGATGCGTAGACATTTGTGTAGCGCACTTTCATCCCTAACAGATTCCTGCATTTGAAGTTGGAAGAGGTGTTACACCCCCAATTGGGGTTGAATTGTAATGTCCCTCTTTGACCAACCGACCTCAAAAATGGAAAAGTATCCTTCATTCTCCTTCAAATTCATTCATCCTTCATTCAATCCATCCTTTTTTCACATCTCTCTTGCAATCTACTCACATTCTCAAGCCATCTCTTAGCATTTTATAACACTCACTTCACTCTCAAGTAGCATTTTCAACACTCCATCAAATCCACATAGAAAGTGTGAAGCAATCCATTGAAGTGTGGGCTTGGAGTCTTGCAATACCTCCTTTCATTGCAATTGAGGCTATGGTGACCTTGCCAAGTCCATATTCTCCTCCATTGGCTAGTGAGCTTTTGGGTGGAGGTGGTAACATTTCACTCCTCTCCTTTGTGATTTGATTGAGTAGAAATGTATTGTTTTGTAGTGTGTATTTCTCTCTTTTCTTTCATTTATCACATATTCTACTTCGTTTCCTTTTGGCTATCCATGAGGTGGGAACACCAAAACAGGGGTTTGACTAAGGTAGGGCCCTATACAGCCCAAACAATTTTCCCCTTCTTGCTTGTGTGTAGGTTAAGGTATGTTTGGAGCTAGCTAGTGAACAAATGCTTTTGTGAGATTATCTTCATCAACCTAGATTTTATCTACCTACTTTATCATCTTCGTCTTTATCTCTCCTAATTTATTATTTTGTTTTTCCCATAGAAACCTACTAGCTAGGTTGTTAGTTATTTTTAAGGCAACTTGTATTGTGTTCACTATTTTCTAACCGTATGGATTCCAACATGCCCAAGAGATGCTAGCATGTCGTGCTATCATCCTAGAACTGCGTTGTCATCCTTGGATAGAGAGCTATCTAAGACACAACAACAACTCTAAAAACCAACTCACCTAGCCCAAACCTAAGTTTGGGATCTATAGAGTCATAGAAGTACATTATAGTCCTCATAATTCTTGATTCTTGTCTCAAAATACCTTTTAGAGTGAGGTACATTACCTAGCACAACCCTCCACTCTTGGCACTCTATGACCTAGAGCCTTGACATGGTTGGTCCCCCTCTCTTACATTTTTGGTGAACCCAATGTGAACCATTTTGGTTTTGTTTGGTGGTAATAAGGATCCTTTCCTTGTGTCCTAGGAGTGTTGTAGGTGTGAGTGTTGTTAGGCTTTTTTCCTTACAACCCAGCCTACGACCCCTAATAGGCATAGTTGGAAGATTCTAGAAGTATTGCAGAGTGAAACCTTAACAGGGTCACCGTCCTATTTCAAACCTTTGGGGGGCTTTGTGAGAGTATCATTTAGAGTGCAAGATGGCCTCTTTTTTTGCATCTACCTATCCCCTCTACATAGCCTATGAGTAGTAGTACATGTATAACCTTCACCTCACAGGACTTGCCAATGGGCTTTAATAGGGAACCATCTCCTCTTTATATCCCTACGCGAATCAGTGGGAATACTATAGTAGGTGTTCTTGTTGACTAACATCTCAATTGAAAATTATAACCGAGGATATCATGTTAATTAAATTCTTGGACAAAGATGGGTACGACACACCCATGAGCACCATCCATACACATAACAGACTTTTTGTACCTCCTCTTGGTAGTATCATTTTGTCAGTCCTTGTCAGACCTAATTATGTAAACTTGTTGTTTGACATAATCCTGGGGTCTAAATGAGCTTCAAAGTGAAGCTAGGTATCCCCTAGCTAGTAGTTATGTGTGCAAAAATGTTTAAAATTTATTCATGAGGGTTTCATGCATGTGATCCATTACACCGGTTATAGACCGTCAGTTGCGCATGGCAGTTATTCTTTAGATCACTTTTATCCTTCAATCATTGGTCCTTTGCTACCTAGAAATGACCTCTTCTACCAAACATATCAAAAGTATACTTGAAAGGGTGCTTAATGCCTAGAGTGAGGTAGCCTCCATCACCTTATGTTGTTTCACATAGGGCTTGTTTAAAAGTTGGAAGTGATGTCACCAAGGCCCAAATAAGAGAAGAAAATCCCTCTCAAAGTCACTCTTCTTCCTCTTCTACTATCTAACCTGATGCTTCCTCTCACCCCATCATGGTGCCACCAAATTCTATTATGTGTTTATGAGAGAATCCTATGGTGTCTACTTGGAGAAAGCCCAAGCATCCCACATTTGAACTTCATGTTCTTCCCATGAATCCTAGGCCCATTCAATATGGTTGAAGGAAGGGTCCCCATGGGGAATCCTCTATGTCTTAGCCTCTGTAGCCTCCCACCACTTCTACTCCCAAAGTAGTAAACGGGAAGAGGCACGTTGCTGAGGAATTAGAGATGACTCCCCCTACTATTTCTCAATCTCTTCCTCCTACTCCCATTGATGAGCCTATCCCTCCACTAGAAACAATTGTAGTGGACACTCACATGGTTGAGTAGGATCCTTCTATCCCTTTGTAGCTCTTGGTATCTAGCTCGAAGAGTCGTAGAAACCACCTTATGCATGAGCACAAGTGTTAATGAAAGGATCTATCGGCTGAGCAGGCTGCTTTGTAGAAGAAGGAAGAGGAGATGACCACTCCTGCTTCGGGGCCTCTTGATGTGTCCTCCTCTCTCATCCCCTTTGATTTCGTTCAATCTAGTTCATTCTCACTTTCAACTCCCACTATGAGTACAAGTGGACCTAACCCCAAAAAGGTGCAGGTGTATATTACTTCTTCGGTTGAGCTACCCTTGTTGATGTCCCTTCTAGATATCCCACCATTCCCTAAACCCATGGATATGCTAAATACTTCAGTGGTATCTGCCATGATTTTCTCTTTCTCCTCTTCCTCCACACAATTTTCCTCATCTGTGGGGAGTTCACATCCCTAGACAAAGTAGAAGGTGGAGGATGTCCCTTCTAGTAATGGAGGGTGTGAGAGGAGCCCACCTTCTTCAAAGGGTAGTCCTATGCTGGCGTGTTTTGTCTTAGTAACGGAACCAGTATCAGCTTCCCTTGAGTTTTTCATCGCTCCTCAGTCATTCGATGAGCCAAGTGGTGAATCTTAGACACAACCTTCTCCATCCACTGAGGTATGAAATGACACTCCAATAAAGTGTGTGTTTCACTCTCTAGATGAAGTTTCAGCCTTGTCAGTGATCTTCAGAAAATCGTTGACCATAGCTCTACAAGAGTAGGTAGTGGAGAAGACTTTGCAATGCCTTCTCCCTTAGCCCTTATTGTGGGAGGATTGGAATCTCCTCCTCTTAACATCCCACCACTGCAAGCTTGTCCTCCTTCCCCTTAGAATGATCTAGATTAGGAAGTGGACGACCTCTTGGTCGATGAGTGTTAGGGGGAGGCATCTTCTTTATCTTTAGATTAAATGTGTGTTTTGTGATGTATTCCCCTGTGACTGTGTTATGTTTTCCTAGATGACCCTTGTCACCCTTTTTGGTGCTTGGATATAGGAGTGATTTTGTGTCGTGAACCTTCTTCTATCTATTTCATCATTCTTCCATATTTGTGCTTGATTTTTCAAAAATTAGGGACGATGCAAAGTGTTTGGGGCATTTAGGCTTCCCTTCCATGTTGACCCAATTTTTTATTTTTAGTTTGTTTTCTTGTGCATTCTTCACATGGTCTGATATAGTATGGGGTTGATGACAATTCATTTATATACTACTATAATACTTATATATATTAATGAGAAACTCTAACCCCAAAATATCATATCACTCCTGTGTCTCTTGTTCGTATTATTTCTCTTCGCTCCTTTTATCTTTCTCTCTTCTTTGCTTGAGTTGTCCCTTTCATGTGTGGCAATGCCATTTCTATGACATTTTGATTTTTAGAAAATGCATTCATTTCCAACGAATATTTTCTCAAGAATATTTGCAAGATTTTTTCAAGAATCGCATTCTCGACTTGGACCCCTAATAGAATGTGTTTCCTTCATCATGGGTTCATAAAGAAAGAACTTGAGAACTTTCCTTTGAGGTGGGAGCAGTCTTGACCTTCCCCTCATAAGGGGTATTTTCTTCCTTTCGAATTCCTTGATGAATTGAACATCTTTTGAAAGGATTCCTTGATGTTGAATTGATTTGAGAAAAAACATATCTTTCACACTTTCAAACATCACATCCCTTGAGTGGACCCCTCTTTATGTCAGGTTCCTAAGGGACCCCTTTGAAATCGTTCTGACATATTGATAGTCTGTGTGACTATCCGCTTAATTTCCTGCATGGTTTCTTTGTATTTCTTGGCATGTTTTATCTACATATTAGCATGTCACTTTGTAGGTGATCCTGTGAAGCCATTATCTGACTCTGTAGAGTCCCTTTCTTTGGGTTTCCTCGATGTGAGAAATCTTGGGGACCACCTCCTTGCAGGTCTATAGACCTATAAGGCATTTAATTATCTGGGCTTCCTCCATGTGAGAGATCTTGGGGGTCAACTCCTTGCAGGTTTGTGGCCCTGTAAGGTGCTTACTTTTTTGGGCTTCCTTTATGTGAGAGATCTTGGGGGTCACCTCCTTGCAGGTCTTTGAGCCTGTGAGACACTTATTTCTCGGGGCTTCCTTCATGTGAGATATTTTGGGGATTGCCTCCTTGCAGGTCAGCGGGCCTATGAGATGCTTTCATCCTACAAGATTTTTCCATTGTTAGTCTAAGGACCTTCGGTGTACTTTGTGTAGCTTCATAGTTTTTTGGGGCTATGGAGTCTTTTGTTTGAAACTCCTTAGGGAGAGTACCTATGGATTCCTTTGCCTACCCTATGCAAGTTCAAGTTTTCTAGATCATGGTATGCTTCCTAAATGGTTCAGGTATAGATTTCTAACCTTACTAACTCTTTGATCTACTTTACTGAAACACTCATCAATATTTGTGCTTGTTAAAGTGGGGGAAAAATTTATAGAAATGAATTTGCACCCCTTAAAGAAATTCCCCTTTCGCGCACTCTCACCTTAGAAAATAAAATCCAAAGGAAAAATTCCACATCACCCAACTTCCTTCCTTCCACTTGGTATCTATCCTTTGTGTTAATGAGATAATATTTGTCGAGGATGCATGTGCGACATGTAGAAAGCTACGCAGCGTGATGTCATCCTTGACGGATTCCTGCATCTAAAGTTGGAAGAGATGTTACACCCTCAATTGGGGTTGAATTGTAACATCCCTCTTCAACCAATCAACCCAAAAAATGGAGGATTCTCCTTCATTCTCCTTCAAATTCATTCACCTTTACTTCAATCCATCCTTTTTTCACATCTCTCTTGCAATCTACTCACATTCTCAAGCCATCTCTTAGCATTTTCCAACACTCATTTCACTATCAAGTAGCATTTTCAACACTCCATTGCAAAAACAACACTCCATCAACTCCACATAGCAAGTGTGAAGCAATCCATTGAAGTGTGGGCTTGGAGTCTAGTGAGACCTCCTTTCATTGCAGTTGCAATTGTGGTGACCTTTCCAAGTCCATATTCTCCTTCATTGGATAGTGATTTTTTGGGTGGAGGTGGTAATGTTTCACACCTCTCCTTTGTGATTTGACTGAGTAGCATTGTATTGTTTTGTAGTGTGTATTTCTCTCTTTTCTTTCCTTTATCGCATATTCTACTTTGTTGCTTTTTGGCTATCTATGGAGGTGGAAACACCAAAACAAGGGTCTAATTGAGGTAGACTCCTATCCAGCCCCAACAATTTTCTCCTTCTTGCTTGTGTGCAGGTGAAGGTACATGTGGATCTAGCTAGTGAACAAATGCTTATGTGAGATTATCTTCCTCACCCTAGCTTTTATATACCTGCTTTATTATCTTTGTCTTTATCTCTCCTATTTTATTTTTATGTTTTTCCCAATGAAACCTACTAGCTAGGGTGTCAGTTAGTTTTAGGAATTTTGTATTGTGTTCACTATTTTATGACCATATGGATGCTATCATGCCTAAGATAGGACATCACATGATGCTATCATCCCAGAACTGTGATGCCATCCTCAAACAAAGAGTTGTTTGAGACATAGTATCAACTCTAATAACTAGCTCACCTAGCCCAAACCTAAGTTCAGGATCTATAGAGTTATAGAAGTACATTATAGTCCTCAACATTCTTGATTTTTGTCTCAAAACACCTTTTAGAGTGAGGTAAGTTAGGGCAGCCCTCCACTCTTGGCTCTCCATGACTTGGAGCCTTGACATGGTTAGTCCCCCTCTCTTATAGGTAGTGAATGCTACACAATTACTTTTTCAAAAAAATTATGGCAGGTAACTGAAGGTGCATTATTAGTAGCTAAAAGTGAAAAGGTAGGGACATTATATTTGTGTACTGGTAATACTTATTCTACCTTAGCTACTACATAAAAAATTGCTACTAAGATAGAAATAACACTTTCTATAGGGATAGAAACATAATTATAGCACCATAGACTTGGGCACATGAGTGAGAAAGGGATGAAGATCCTTCACTACAACAAGTTGCTACTAGGTCTGAAGCAAATTGACTTAGAGTTCTACGAAAATTGTGTTTATGGAAAATAGAAAAGTGTTTGATTTGTCAAAGTTGGGAAAGATAAGAAGAGTGAGAAATTAGAGCTTGTGCATTCATATTTATAGGGAGCAACTCAGGTATCATTTCTTGGTGGCTCTTGCTATTATGTTAGTTTTATTGATGATACAACTAAGAAAACATGGGTGTATTTCCTAAAAAAAAATAGAAGTATTTGAAACTTTAAAAAGTGGAAAGCTTTGGTTGAGAATGAGACGGGAAAAAAATTGAAGTGTCTCAGATCTAATAATGGAGGCGAGTATTTCAGTGCAGAGAATTTGAAAATTATTGTTCATAAAATGGAATTCATAGATAGAAAATGGTGTTTCTGAGAAGATGAATAGGACCATTATGGAGTGTGCACGGAGCATGAGATTTCATGTTGGAGTACCCTTACAATTTTGGGTAGATGTTGTACATACTGCTATTTATTTAATAAATATGGGACCTTCAAATCCTTTGAATGGTGGCATTCCATAGGAGGCATGGATGGGTAAAAAGGTAAACTATTCATTTCTGAAAACCTTTGGTTGTGAAGCTTTTTTCCATGTTGATATTGAAAATAGAACCAAGCTTGAGGCTAAGTCTAAAATGCGTACCTTCATTGGATATGGCGTAGACAAATTTGGTTATCGGTTATGGGATTATGAAAATCATAAAATCATTAGAAGAGATGTTATATTCAATGAGAAGGTTATGTATAAGGATCAACTATAGGAAAAGAAGCATGAACATTCCAAAAACAATGGTACCTGATGCTCAGCAACAAGTTATCCCACAAACTCCTGCAAGTGTTAGATGTTCTACAAGGATAACTAGACCTCCAAAAAGATTTTCTCCATTGTTATATTCTATATTATTAACTAATTCTGGTGAACTTGAAGGTTATGAAGAAGCAATGTAGGTAGATACCAAAAAGCAGTGGGAGCTAGGCATGAAAGAGGAAATGGATTCCTTGCTGCAGAATCAGACTTGGGACTTAGTCCAATTTCTTGTAGGTAAAAGAGCATTTCAAAATAAATGGGTTTATAGGTTGAAAGAAGAAGATGGAAGCAAGAAAAAATATAAGGCCAGACTCGTGATAAAAGGTTTTGCACAGAAAAAAGGTATAGATTTTAATGAAATATAAATTCTTCAGTTGTAAAGATGACTTCTATTAGAACTATTCTAAGTCTTGTGGCTAGAGAAGACTTGCATCTTGAACAACTAGATGTGAAAACAATATTTCTCCATGGGGATTTAGAAGAGGAAATATGCATGCCTCAACCACAAGGATATGAGGTCAAGGGTAAGGAGGAATTTGTGTGTAGGTTAAATAAAATTTTGTATGGCCAAAAGCAAGCACCTCGGCAATGGTATTTGAAATTTGATAGTTTTATGGTTGAACAAGGCTACAAAAGATGTCATTTTGATTATTGTGTTTATTATAATAAATTAGGTAATGGAAGCTATATTATCCTATTGTTTTATCTTGATGACATGCTTGTTGTTAGGTCTAACATGCAACATATTAATGAAATTGAGAAGAAATTAGAAAATTCATTTGCTATGAAGGATTTGGGTGCAGCAAACAAAATCCTTTGTGTGAGGATTGCATGGGACAAGACAAACAAAAAATTATTTTTGTCTCAAAATGAGTATGTAGAGAAGGTGTTGAAAATGTTTAACATGCAAAATGCAAAAACAGTTAGTACACCTTTGTCTAGTCATTTTAAGTTGAATAAGGAGATGTGTCCAAAGACACAAGAGGAGGAAGAAAAAATGTCTAAGATACCATATGCATCAACAATTGGTGGCTTGATGTATGCAATGGGAGTTGTGAGAAGGTATATGAGAAATCTGGGAATGGAACATTGGAATGTGGTAAAATGGGTTCTTAGATATTTGAGAGGTACTACTTTAAAGAAACTATGTTTTGGAGGAACAAATTATGCTCTAAAAGGATAAGCTGACTTTGATATGGTGAGTGATATTGATAGCATGAGGAGTACTATAGGGTATGTTTTTACTGTAGACAATTGGATTTCAAGGCTACAAAAGGTTGTGCTACAAAAGCTAGCAAGGAAATGATTTGGTTACAATATTTTCTGGAGGAATTGGGACAATGATGAGAAGATAGCCCTTTATACACTAATAGCTAGAGTTCCATTCATCTTGCTAAGAACTTAGCTCTACATTCAAAAACTAAGCACATATAGCTCAGATACCACTTCATCCAATCAGTTTTGGAGGATGGACAATTGAAGTTGAAGAAAATTCACACAAGTGAGAATCCTGTAGATATGTTGACAAAGGCAGTTACTCGGGAGAAACTGATTTCCTTATTAGTTATCATTTTCCTTCACAAATTATAATGGTGGACATAAGAAACTAGCCAGACCTATAATACAATGGGAGCTACAAGTGCAGTGGTGTCATCCAGGATCAATCTCCAAGTGGGAGATTGTTTGGTGTGGAGCCTGATTAGTCTCCAAGTGGGAGATTTTTGGTATGTTGCAACTAATCATGCAAGTACTGCACACTCGTAAAAAGAAATTTTTCATTAAAACATCAAGGTTTTTTATTGTTGGCATGTCGAGGTTTTCCCGCTGACACGTCAAGGTTTTTTCCCACTAACACATCAAGGTTTTCCCATTAACACGTCAAATGAAAAAAATACCTTGTAAAACCCTAATTCTAGAAGGTTCCAAAAGGCTTGTTATAAATGGTTGGGATGTATGTTGCAGTGTGGGGTTCACAAGATTTTAATCTATTTTGCACTAGATAATAAAATCATTGGATGGATGAGTTTCTATGGATGTAGCCCATATTAGGTGAACCACGTTAAATTTTGTGTGTATCTCTTTTGTGTTATTATTCATTGTTATTTCTATGTTATTGCTCCAATCTTCTTGAACCCTAATAGTACTTTCACATAAATAAAATAAGGGTAAGAAAATTATATATTGATATGATTCTATAATTGATTTGAACTAGTAGAATACATACAAGAATATTATTATTTCTAAATTTAAACTCTATTACAAAACACAAATCCTCATGTAGAACAAAATGAAATCCAACTTTAGTTGGAAAAAATGGACAACCTATTTGCAAAATAAAAAGACTCCCCCCATCCATACTTAAAGAAACTAGTTGATAGGTCATAGTATTTATTCACCTACAAACATAGGAACTCAAGTCACAAAACTATGTCAAGAGTTCTATTCTTAACACATAGGAAAGAATAATTAATTTGCATAACAATGCCAGTTTGACTTTAGTGCTAATTCATATATCAATTATTTATTTGCAAGCTTTTGCACAAGAAAAAGAAAATCTAGGTAATGCATAACTACTAATTAATTAATTAATTATAAATGGTAATTTTGAATAGGTGTGACTAATACCCCTTGATTTATTTTTCCATCCTTTCTCCTATATTTATGGAGCTTCTCTCTCATTGGGAGGAGAGGAAATTTGGAGATCTATAGTGAATTTTATCAGTATGCATAAGAGGTATAATTGGCCATGTGGAAGTGAGGAGAAGTGATATCGCTAATTTTTATGTATAATTTTCTAGACAATTTTTTAAATATTTTATAATCAAATGATGACTTAGGGATATTTAACTCGAAAGAGTTTTCTCCATGTATATATTGTGTAATGTGTTGAATATGTGCATCTTGTTAATATCATTTCATTCATTATGTATTTATTTGTGATAATTAGTGTGATATAAGAGGGATTCGCTGCACAAAGGTCTCTCCTTTCTCGAGAGATCACCAGGGAACAAACTGCCCTTAGACACCTCAGAATAACAGATTAGCAGAACAATGAAGAACTAATAGTCAGTTATGCTTCAGGAAAAACTACCAAAGATCCTAAGAGAGGAAAACCAGGATATTTTTTCCTCAGAAGAGGGAGCCCTTGGCAAAAAAATGTCAGTGCAATTCCAAGACGCCAGCGTGGTGCACTGGGTTCCTAAGCAACAAAGAACTTAGGAACTCAAACAAATAGAAATAAACCTTA
Source organism: Sequoia sempervirens (assembly GCA_007258455.2). Taxonomy (NCBI): domain Eukaryota; kingdom Viridiplantae; phylum Streptophyta; class Pinopsida; order Cupressales; family Cupressaceae; genus Sequoia; species Sequoia sempervirens. Next base: position 19,884 of record VDFB02033486.1, on the reverse strand, counting down.
CTTCTAAGCTTAGGAGTAAGTCGTACTGAACTATATAACTAATCAGAAAACTATAAATTGTAATAAATACAAGAATTCTTTGAGAAATATTACCTCTCTCTAGATGTTAGAATCCTCACTCCAAACTCCTTTATGTGACCTACACACAAAAGAATGAGAGAAAAGTTGTTGGGTGGTTGTATAGGGCCCTGCCTCAGTCAGACCTTGCTTTGGTGTTCCCACCTCCATGGACAACCAAGTTGGAAAGGAGTGCTAAAGAAGTAAACAAAGCGTGTGGTGAAAGAAAAACCTGCTAAGGAGTATAAACCTCACCACAAGAAGCATGTGGTGAAATCTAAACCCACACCAAAAGATAGTAAATGAGAAAATATGAAAGGAAAGTGAAAGAGAGAGAGAATTAGCCATGGGCCTAGACCCTCTCCAAAGCACATGAACGTATCATTGAGTGCTTGCTTGAGAGTTGTTGCTATTACTAGGAGGACCTCAGTCCAACATGGCTTCACTTGTGAGAGCACTACTGTCAAAAGTGAAGAGAACTCTAAATTGGAGCAAGTGGATGAGAAAGCTTGAGTGATGTCTTCCAACTCCCAAATGAGATCCAAAAATGGGTTTTAATGCCTACAAGGGCCGCAAAGAGTCGTTACTTTCAGGATGTAACCACTAGGACACATGCCTCTAGGGTTAGAATTCTAGATTCTATGTTTCAAACTCAAGAATCTACTAGGACGCTAGCATGTTGCACATGTGTCTAGAGCCTAGAGTCTCAAGAAATGTGTCACTAGGCTTCTATCACTCAACCACAAGTCCACATGGAGTCAGAATCGAAAATTTTTGACCCATTGGATTTTGTCATTAATATTTCAAGGTGTCATAAATGCTAGGAAAAAATGCCAAAACACGGAATTGCTCCTAGGTGCAATTCTACAATATTACATTTTTCCCCCACTTTAGTGGTCTCAACTTTAAAGAAATCAGCCTCACAAAAGTAGAAAAGAAAAAAATTCATCCAAATTTTGAATTTTATAGATTTGTGTGCCATAAGAAAGATATCATAGTGGCCACCAAAGTCGAGCTAGCTAGTACTAAGGGTGCCCCTAGCATCCAAGCTCAACAAACAACTTTAAAACGGTCGTGAAAAACTACTCAAGGCTTTAACCTTCAAAACTCAAATTTTAGGTTAGCTTCGAAAAATCGGAAGAAAGCTACTATGGAGAGAGGAATGATCAAGAAAAAGTTGTCAATTCGGAAGAAAAATATGATTAAGAGATTACCTTATTCCCTCTCCTATGTTTTCCCCCAGCCTGGTGGGGCAAATCCAGGAGAAACTGGGGAGCCACAAGCTCTAGGAAAAATGGGCCCCAGGGGGCCTATATATACCTAGGTGGGCCCCTAGAAGGGTCATTTTCACTATTCACTAAGAGAAAATTGTTGAATTTTGTGAGTAAAGTCAAAAAAATGCCGAGTAGGAGAGAGTATGATGAGATGAGGTTGGAGTAGCTACACCAAGACATCGTTGAGGGTCACGAGGTGGACCAGTTAGGCTGCAAACCCTCATTTTTCATGATTTTTAGCTCTTTTTAAGGAAATTTTTCATCAGTGAGGTGCGCAGGCATTTTATTTTTGTGCCTTCATCTAGGGTAAACCCACAAAAGTAGTTTACAATTCAAAAGAGGATGGAAAACTAACAAAAATTGACTCAATGCCAAAAAAAATCATTCTTGGGGTTCGAACGAACTCATTGGTTCGAATGAACCAAGAGAGGGTTCGCTCAAACCTAGGTTTGAACGAACCCATTAAATGCATCCCGCCAAAAAAGCACATACAAACTCCTTTTTAAAAGGGGGTTCAAATGAACCCTAGTTCACTCAAATCCCCCCTGGTTCGAGCAAACCCTCCTTTTCCCTGATCCCTGCTCTCTGCCACCAAAAAAAAAATAAAAAAAATTCTCTTTGAAGATCGAGTTGAGGATGAAAATGGAGGATACTTCATGAACCTAGCTGGAATCATGTAGTTCTCAGAATGAGCTATCTAACGACTATTATTTTAATATGTTTTGGTTTTTCTATCTATTTGTTTTTTTAGTTTTATTAAACATAGTTTTTCACTGAAAATGAAGCTCTATGTTCTACACATGTGCAAAAATAAAAGATTATCAAAAAGAAATTTTGAAGAATATGAGTGCACCAGATATTGATGTCCTTGACCCAACAAAAAAAAATTGAATTTTGATACATACAAAAAAAATTACATGCTATACGGTCCGCCTATGTCTAAATTGTAATTGGTTTTACTTCAAAACTTGATTAAGGAAAAAATATTTAATAAAACACTATCTAACCAAGTGGAATCACTAGATATTAGAGTTACAAATCTAAATTTGAAAGAATTAGAATTTTATCCTTCATGGAAAAAAAATTATGCATTATACGGTGAGTGTCACTCCTTAAAAATGTTGTTTTATGAAAAAAACTAGTTTTCGAGGGAGATGGAAAAAGAGGTGCAATCTAATTCCAAAATTTTTGAAAAAAATATATTTAGAATCTATAGACAAAATTTCACAAAGCTCTAGTTTGTATCATCTTCAAATTCCTCATGGTTTAGCCGCTATAGGTGCCCGAAAGTGAAGATTTAGTTAGAAAAACTTATTTCAGTGTCTAGTTTGGCCAAAAATTGTAAACCACTATTGTGGGATCACCCTCTGACATTTGCATTGTCATTTTTGATGAGAATTAGGGTCCTGATTCTGTGTTATCATCTCAAAGTCACATTGTCATCTTCGAGGCGACTATGGCAATCAGAGACGCATATGCAACACGCAGACATCTGCACGGCCCACATAGGTCCTAATTAATTTTTTGTTTTCATGTAAAATTTTAATCTTCTGACTCAAATTTTTTGCTACTTTTTACAATAGTACCTGAAGATTCAGGAGCATCTAGGAGGGTGAGCATTTTGACTCATTCGTGAGCAAAGGGACCATATATTGGATGACGAGGTCATAGTTCTAGAGCAGGTCAGTCTCTGGCACATGTTTACTATGCTAGAGATGAGGTACCATGAGAGGATGTTGACAGCCCTTATGGAGCAGTGAGACGTCACCACATCATCTTTCTATCTACCTTGTGGAGAGATGAGCATCACACTCGAGGACATCTATTGGATCCTCAGGCTACCCATCCGTGGATGGTGGGTTGCTCTCAATGATACGCGATCGGCATGGGAGTGGATAGAGGGGGTCCTCTACTGCACAAGGAGGACCAATGGTGGCGATGACATGGGTCATATTTATACACATTGGTATGACCATGTGAGGACCATTGCACCATTACTCTGTCGAGTCATGGTTGTGACTATTTCCTTCGAGATCGTGATTTTTGGTCTAGGCTCGCATCTACATGGGGGCCTCATCCACACTAGCTACTAGGGAGATGGTAGAGCATAAGACTATTTTTTCTGGTGGGTACAACATGCTAGCACCCCTCTACCAAGAGCTCATCTGGTACGTGCATTATGAGTATTGTAGCCTTACAACATTCACACTTTTGCATGTTTGGGCCTATTTCCCACATCATGTGCACCCGGCCAATAGGTTTTCCCCAATGACGGTCATATCGGATTCCCATGGCCCACTAGTATGACATGACATGCCAATGGAGATTTAGGAATTTACTATTTTAGCATTTATAGTTCAAAACTCTCATTGCAAATGGGGTCCGATGGAGACCCTACTGATTTTTAGATGGGTGGATGACAATAGGTACTTGAGGAACCTACAGTATGACTTTTTTTTGATCGGCCAGAGAAATTATGTTATAGTACCCTACTATTGGAGTCGATTCATGCGGTAGCATGGCTAACCTCAAACTATTCCAGTAGATGTTCCCACCTATACTAGGGCCCATAGGAGTGCAACGAGGGTTGGGGACCACCCTCACCCTACTATCACTGATATTGTCCCTTCACATGATGATGACCTGATCATGATCAACCACCTATAGCGGTGGTGGATAATGTTGGGGTAGCAGTAGATTTTGCACCATTGTGGGAGAGGCATCTTCCTACTCCCGTGTTTGATGAGGATGCCCTAAGAGGGGATCCTGGTCCACAAGATAGGAGGAGATGCTTGTTGGTTATTTTTCTTGTAAACCAAGTTAGTCTCCTATTCTACCTATGGAGTAGCCAACTCCAATCAAGGGTAGCTCGGAGGACCTGGACCAACTAACAAGATTCAGTCAAAGACTGAGATCTTCTGCTCTTTAGGCTCTGCAGAACCAGGGCAGGTTTACCCACACAATGCATTAAAGAAGACCAGACATTGCTTTTTATAGCAGATGACTATTGATGCCAAGTATTGAGAACATCAAATAGGGCTAGATTCTCAGTTACAAAACACCTTAAGCAACAAGGAGGTAGGACAAGACATCAAACAAGATTGATTAAATAAAAAGATTGATCTTGAGCAAGAAGACTAGAACCCTAAAGACATACAACAAATATCAAATTAGTGCCATTATTCATTGAGCTAGGAGTCACAATAACCTACAAATAGAAGGAACCATTACTATGGACATTAAAGTCTATGTAAGATTAACCTTATTAATCCCACAACTAGTGATCAGATCTATAAGACTACTTATCAAATCCTCCTATCATACATGTGAATCTTTGATATGATTATAGCATTTAACTTATTCCTTGAATAAGAGCAACAACCAGAACAAAAGGTAAAACATTACATTAAAATGGTTAATGAAATGATCCTTGATCAACTTTCATTAACAATCCATACGCACAATACAAAGGAGAGACTTAAAGACCTCAATCTATACAAAACCTATGCCCACGAAGACCCTTATGTTCCATTGGTGAGACCAAAGGTCACTCACCGAGACCTCTCGCCAAAAACCCTAGCTCTTACCAAAAAGATTACCTTTATGTTTTCGATCGGTGTAACAAATCGTATTCGCCAAGACCTCCTGCCGCAGATCATAACTCACGCCGATGAGATCCCAAAGTGCATCCATCGCCAAGACATCTTTGAATGTTAGCCCGATCATTTGATTCACGCCGACAAACCGTTCCATGTGCACAAGTCAGGGAGACATATAGAACTCGGCAAGACACCAACATAACGAAGGGAAAAGCCCATCGGCGAGACACAAAGGAGTCAAGGAGACATCTCCCTGACACAATGAACATAGGCCGACAAAGATTTCAGGGAGACAAGCTGGGGTCGCCAAGAGGTAATCCCGAGCACCAAAGGTCACAATGAAAGCAACGTGGGGTTGGTGAAAACAGTAGCAAGGGGCCGGTTAACGATGAGACAAAGGGGCTCAGGGGAATCACTTAAGTTAAAATGAACCGGGCGGATAGGTCACCAACAAAAGAACAAGTAGCCAGAAGAAAAGGAAGTCGTAGACCCAAAACGATCCCACTCCCACCTCTGCAAAAGATAGAGGATACGGAGCTAGAACCAAAACAAAACCAAAAAGTTGCGGGGGCGGAGATAAAAAGGAAAACCAGCGCAAGTGGAGCTGGGGCTGGAATGAAACTAGAAAGTGAAACACGAGCAAGGTTTTGAAACCGGTTTCCATTCCGATCCCGCCTCTGCTAGAGGAAACAAAATTCGAAAGGAAAAGCAAAGGTGCAGAACCGGAGGTAGAATGAAACCCGAAAGAGGAGTGAAAGGAAAAATCTTGATCCTGATTTCACTCTGATCCTACCTCTGCCAGAAAAGGAAAAATGCAAGGCAAGGAAGAAAAGGAAAATCTAGCCACCAGAGACATGAAGACATGGCACGCTAAGCTCAACCCTTGTGGGAGCCCACTTACCCCACGTGCCAAAATTAAACACACCCCATAGCTAAAGTTTTATCATGAAAAACAAGAGTACACAACTAGACAATGAGAGAACCAGAAATGGCACTAACATAGGCTCCAGTTGTGGATGTATGCCCCTGGTGGGCATAGCAAGAATTCAAATCACTAGGAGAGCATACCGGAGAGACAAAAGGCCAAAAGCAGACCAAGAGCTAACTGGACAGGGTTAGCAAATGCAGCAAAAAGGAAGAGACCAAGAAACCAAACCCTAAAACTATTGTTCATGGAAAAAAGACATACTTCAGGCGAAGTACCCTCATGAATTATCCATGAACAGGCAATTCAAGAGTCACTTGATTCATTTTTTTGTTTCATCTGATGACACTAGGCCACCAAATGAAAAATGAGAGCTAGCTTTTACCTATATCAAAAACTTGATTCTCTATTGCCTTCCATAGACAAAAACTGATAACACTGTCATGAACTATCCACAAACTAACTTGGTCACTGGCCAATCCCATTGAAATACTATGCTTTCCAATGCCACCAATTACATTGTCAAACTGCAACATGCAATCTGGTACTAACTGTAGATTATAATCTTTGTGGCATATCTCCCTGAACAATTCATGGTCATGTTTTACTAAATGCTCATTTGCTTGGACTGGGAAATAAAAACATTCATAATCCACTTGATTCTTGACATCACAAAATTTGTTATCAAAATCAGTTTGTCTATCAAACTGAAAGCTCTGATAAACAACTTCTTTCATGACATGCAAATCATCTTTGCACATGCCGAAGGTAAAAGGTTCATATTCAGGAGTATCTGTGCACTAGTTACTGCAACATGGGCACATTTTCTTCATCCCAGGTTCAATGGTATGCACTGATTCATCTTTAACATCTTCACTCAACTCAAAGTCAAACACCCCAAGTGAGGGCTCAAATAAATCAACATCATTAGGGATAGTAGGGAGGCAACCAAGTATCCCTTCAGTGTCAACACAACTTTCATCATGTTCAGCAAGAGGAGGAGGCACATCACTAAAGTCATGATGGCTTCGACTTCTACTCATGCTTCCTCTTTTTACTTGCACCTGTTCCTCATCATGCTGGTGGTGAGAATGATCAGAGAGTTCTGATTCATCCACACTTATTGTCCAACTATCATTATCTTCTGAACATGAGGTATGATCACCTTCTATATCATAAGCTTGCTCAATAGCAAACAATTCTGGTTCAGAACCATAAACTGATCCCTCATTGGAATCAACATCATCAACCATGTGAAAAGATTCATGCCTAGGCTCATTCAAGTCATCAAAAATAAACTGCACTTTGTCATACACAACATGATCAGCTGGTTCATCATCATAGATAGAACTAGACTCACTTGTATCATACCTTGCTTCTTGAAGGTCATCATTAGTGTCAAGGTCGACAGGAGTTGCCCACAACAACCGAGGGTTGTTGTGTGCATACCTCTAGTATTTTGTGGTTAATAAATCTGACATTTGCTCAATGCTCAATGGATCACTGCTCTGATCCATCTTCTCGACCACGTCCTCTACTTGACCTTCACCAGAACTGGATGTAACACCAAACATCAAACCAAGATATCCCAAGATATCTTCAAAAAGATAATCCTCGTGAGAGTGGAAATCCACATCTCCTCTATCAAATCTGATATCCACCAGAGCACTCCCTGAATCAGCAACTTCATTTGTCTCCTCATGAAGAGTTGTGTCAAGACTGCACCCATTTGTGCACCTAAACTGCTCAATTGTCTCATCACATTGCTGATCACACTTCCCTTCTCCAAAGGGCCAGTCTAATTGATGTTCCTCTTTAGGTTCTTGGCTTGAGAGACTCAAATTCTGATTATCTACTTGGGGCACCACCTCTACAAGTTCAAAAACAACTTCCTCATCATCTGATGAAGTAGCACCTCCAGTCTCAATTTTCTCAACTATGCACCTGTCTGAAGAAGACTGATCATCCATTTGTACAGAGTTGTTATCTTTATCAGCATGGGTGCTGACAAATGAAGACAACAAGCTCTGTATATATTCATTTCTCTACTTTTCCAGACTGTCTAGGACTGTGTAGGCCATTTGCATGCTCAATATTTTGAATTCTTTCAATAATGCACTAGATCCTTCTTCATAAGCTTCAAAATACATGTGGATACAACATGGAGCGCTAGGTCTGAAATTCTCTGGGATTAGTGACAAGGCAGTAGCAAATCTATGGCTGAAATCAACACTTGAATCCTCATCTTGTTTCTTAATTTTCCTTAACCTTTTGACTAGGTCTAAAGGATCTCTTGCAAATTGTTCTCTATAAGCAGCCACTAATTCATCCCAGCAAGGAAAAGATGTATCAGGGAAACTCAAATACTAGTCCCGAGCTCTAGCTTCCAGGGATCTAACAAAAAATCTCATCCATGCATCTTGATACTTAAAAGAATGTTTCTCCATGAAACTGGAGAAACTCTCAACATGTGCATCTCCTCCACAAACATTATATCCATAAAATCTAGGCATCTCTTTATATACCTGAGCTAACATACATTCAACTTTGTAATCAACCCATGACAAATCTAATTGAGCATACAATGGGTTAGAAGAATTAACAACTGGTGTGACAACCTGACAAGTAGATACAGTTTGACTATCTCTAAGATATTGAAAAATCAGATGTCTCTCATCCATTTCTCTGAGACCTCTTTCAAATACAACCTTCCATTCAGGCCTTATCTTGGTCTTGTGTGTCCTTGAGTCTTTATCAGACTTAGGAAACCTTTTGACAATCTTTTTTATGGCTTGGTGCTCCATAGATATTACAAATCAAGGCTCACTGACTGTGCATAATTACAACAATAACTAGCATATGACAAAACAAGTGGATGACCACCCTCAGGGTGTATAAATACATTCTCATCATCCACACAAATTGAGACTTGAGCACTAGACACAATCTTACAATGGAACTGCAACTACATTCAACAGATCCAGCAAATGGAAATGTGCTAACACCATTTACTACCTTTCCCTCTGGTAGTGCTGAATCACTAAATAGGGAAACACATTATTACTTTCTCAAATGTTCAAAAACATGAAGAATACCTGGAAACGTTGCAGCTCTGGAACATTCTTCAAATCTTCAATGGGTTTACCTTGACAGAGTCGCCACCTCTTTGCAAAGGACAGAACTTCAAATGATATGAAGTTCACTTACATATAAGTCCTTCTTAGAGCTCATTCCACCAGCAGAGCAACATAAATATTTCAGGCTGGCTGCAACAAAACTTTCTCCAGGCCTGAGATTCTTCAAAATTTGAATAGCACCAACATGGCATACAAATATATGACTCTATTGCACACTGATATGACCTGTTTCTGGATTCTTCAAGATATTTGACAAGAGGAGGAAGCACACCGTAAAAGCTATGATGGCTTCAACTTCTACTCTTGTTTTCTCTTCTTTTTATATGTCCCCAGTGGAGTCGCCAACTTGTTGGTTGTTTTTCTTGTAAACCAGGTTGGTCTCCTATTCTACCTATGGAGTAGCCAACTCCAATCAAGGTCAGCTCAGAGGACCTAGACCAACTAACAAGATTCAGTCAAAGACTGAGATCTTCTACTCTTTAGGCTCTGCAGAACCAGGGCGGGTTTACCCACACAATGCCTTAAAGAAGACCACACATTGCTTTTTATAGCAGATGACTCCTAATTCCAAGTGTTGAGAACATCAAATAGGGCTAGGTTCTCAGTTACAAAACACCTGAAGCAACAAGGAGGTAGGACAAGACATCAAACAAGATTTATTAAATAAAAAGATTGATCTTGAGCAAGAAGACTAGAACCCTAAAGACATATAGCAAATATCATATTAGTGCCATTATTCATTGGGCTAGGAGTCACAATAACCTGCAAATAGAAGGAACCATTACTTTGGACATTAAATTCTGTGTAAGATTAACATTATTAATCCCACAACTAGTGATCATATCTATAAGACTACTTATCAAATCCTCCTATCATACATGTGAATCTTTGATATGATTATAGCATTTAACTTATTCCTTGAATAAGAGCAACAACCAGAACAGATGGTAAAACATTACATTAAAATGGTTAATGAAATGATCCTTGATCAACTTTCATTAACAATCCATACGCACAATACAAAGGAGAGACTTAAAGACCTCAATCTATACATTCAGATTCATACATGTATCCAAGACCTCACAATTTAACCGATTATAGACCCTAGACCCTAAACTCTGATAGTAATATGACTTTGTGACATGGTGCCCTTCTCTTCAGATTTGGTTCTAACTTCTAGCCGAAGACCCTTACAAATGATTCAAAAATTCCTTTTAAACAGTCCAGGGATCGCCATCCAGCTCAAAGCCACATCAACATGCCATGTCAAACCCCAACTGCATTGTGACCAATCAAAAATCTCACTCTAACCTTCAACAACTTCTCTAGTCACATAAATGCCTCTGGTCAGATATCTGTCAAGAGGGACAATCCCACACGGATAGAGATCAATCAACCTGCACCAAATCCACTACCAAATCTGTGCAACCACACTCGAGCCATGTCGTCCATGTCCTAGAGTCGTGTCACCATGAATGCTAGCCTAGCGGAGCCAGCGACCAACTCTCTGTCACCATGAATGCTCCAGGCCTCTGGTCTTCGCGCACAAACACCCTCCAAACCCTAGCCGCACACATGTTTGAATCTCTGCCATCAATCACTGAGATCAGATGGCTGTCATTTAAATATCATTGGACCGTTGAAATAGGCCACCACTTTTGGCAAGATAAAACGTTGTCAGGAAGACCTCCGGGCGACAAAAAATAGTTACACCAAAGTCACCGAGCATATCAGCCAGACAGAAGGAACTCAGGGAGACATCTGGGTGAAGAGAACATGTTATATCGAGGGTCCAACACAATCAGCAAGATAGGCAATGGTCGGGGAGACATCTCCCCGAAGAAAATAAATCTCACTAAAGAGCGTTTGAAAGAAACCCCCTATGCAATGTCGCTATGACTTTATGTTTCTTTCGCCGATGCAACCTTCTCCCTTATGAATGTCGCTATAGCATACTGTCATCGGGGAAACCTCATGTAGAATATATTGTGTCATACCAAGAGCCTTTCATTCACTCAGAGTCGTTGAGACATTACAAAACCTATGCCGACGAAGACCCTTATGTTCCATCAGCGAGACCGAAGGTCACTCGCTGAGACCTCTCACTGAAAACCCTAGCTCTTACCAAAGAGATTACCTTTATGTTTTCGGTTGGTGTAACAAATCATATTCACCAAGACCTCCTGCCGCAGATCATAACTCACACCGATGGGATCCCAAAGTGCATCCGTCACCGAGACATCTTTGAATGTTAGCCTGACCATCTAATTCATGCTGATGAACCATTCCATGTGCACAAGTCAGGGAGACATATACAACTCGGTGAGACACCAACATATCGAAGGGAAAAGCCCATCGGTGAGACATAAAGGAGTTAGGGAGACATCTCCCCGACACAATGAACATAGGCCGACAAAGATTTTAGGGAGACAAGCCGGGGTCACCAAGAGGTAATCCCAAGTGCCAAAGGTCACAGCGAAAGCAACGTGGGGCCAGTGAAAATAGTAGCAAGGGGCCGATTAATGATGAGACAAAGGGGCTCGGGGGAACCACTTAAGTTAAAATGAACCAGGCAGATAGGTCACCAACAAAAGAATAAGTAGCCAGAAGAAAAGGAAGCCTCAGACCCAAAATGATTCTGCCCCTGCCTCCGCAAAAGACAGTGGATATGGAGCTAGAATGAAAACAAAACCAAAAAAATGCAGGGGCAGAGACAAAAAGGAAAACAGGCGCAAGCGGAGCCAGGGCTTGAATGAAACTAGAAAGTGAAACACGAGCAAGGTTCCAAAACTGGTTTCCATTCCGATCCTACCTCCACTAGAGGAAAAAAAAGTTGAAAGGAAAAGCAAAGGTGCAGAACCAGAGGCAGAATGAAACCTAAAAGAGGAGAGAAAGGCAAAATCCTGATCCTGATTTCACTCTGATCCCGCCTCCGCCAGACAAGGAAAAACACAAGGCAAGGAAGAAAAGGAAATTCACAAAGATGGACTAGGCTTATAGCTCAATGTGTTTCAGAGGATTCCCCTGCTATGTCAATTTAGGGATTAGTCCTCGAGGCTTACTGACCAACATGTACGAGATGACATGCCCCCAGCTTCGAGCCATTTTTGTGCTTGAGGACCACCTACGAGGAGTAGGGCATGGAGATTGTCCATCTCACTACGGAGTTGACAACCATTTGAGGACAGTGCAACCAACTATCAAGGGAGCTATAGATGACACTCACTAAGTGAGACATGGTAGTGAGGAGGGTTGATGTTGCCAAGAAAGTGCATGATTCCCTCTTGATCCATCTCGATGACCTCGATGGGCAGGCGACCACTGTGATCCTAGTAGATGTTTAGTGACTGCGAGACCAGTTGAGGCAGGCGGAGCTGATGATATCCTCCCTATAGGGGGAGATCAGGGGGATGCAGGTAGCTTTGTCCATATCATGCTCCCACCGTTCACACTCCATGACCACTGTTTAGCCCCTCCCTAGGGTTCCAAATCATCCGCCAAAGCCAGAGGGCTCCGATAGCCATGCACCGCAATGATTAGAGGATCATCATCAGTTTTTTATATCATTTTTGTAGCAAGATACATATATATTCATATATACTTGTAGATCTTTTGTATAGACATATATTCAGTAGCCACTCATTTTTTATAGTAGTGGCCCAATACATGTACATGACATTTGATACATACATACATATATATATATATATATGGATACATCAATTTTGATTTCATGGCATTGTATGCTCATATGGATGTATACTTACATTAGATGCTAATATGATTTAATAAACATGCATGGTTGTATGTTAATTAAATATAATGATAATATAATGGTTTTAATAGATGTTATGTGATGCATGGTCACACACACATGCACATGGTCATTCATCACACAAAATTTTTCATAATGTGTTAATGAATAATGTCAACATATGTAGTGCTACTTCCCTTCTATAGAGAGAACACCACATAGATGACACATAGAACACTATGCATAGTATCGACAAAGATGCATCACATTAATGAGATCTTTTAAAGGCATTCCATCCATAGATGATAATTCATAGGCACCTGAACCATATACGGAGACCAAAATGTAAGGGCCTAACCAGTTAGGACTTAATTTTCCTCTCTCATCAGGTGATGCATTTACATTTCTCTAGTTTTCATAGAGAACCAGATCTCCTAGTTTAAAGGTCCTAGGAAGCACACTTTAATTATATTTCCTAAATAACCACCATTGATAAGATTTAAGATGTTTGAGGGCCCACAAACGGTGCTCATCGAGCATCTCCCACTAATGCAAATAGTTAACTCGGTAGGTTTCATCGTCAATTAACCCTTTAAGGGAAACTCATAAAGATGAAATCTCCAACTCCAAAGGAATAATAGCTTCAACACCATACATAAGGTGTTGTTCCCGTAGCCATATGAACACTCGTGTGATAGGCCCACAAAGCGTACATCGGTTGAATATGCCAATCTTTACCATGCTTATTAACCATCTTATAGAGAATAGGCTCAAGAGTTTTGTTAGACACTTCCACTTGACCATTAGATTGTGGATAGTACGATGTGGAAAACCTATGGTGAATATGGAATTTCTTGAGGAATTGCTTCACTTCCTTTTTCTTGAAAGGCATACCCTTGTTAGAAACAAGTGTATCAGGCAAATCCAAATTGAGAAATGATGTTGTTCATGAGAAAACTATAGATAGCTTCAACATTCATGGATCAGAGTGGGATAGCTTCGACCCATTTCATGAAGTTATCCCTAGAGGTAATGATAAAGGTATGTCCCTTGGAAGAAGGAGGTGATATTTTTCCAATAATATCCAACCCCCATTTTACGAATGGCTAAGGAGAAGTTTTATTTTGTAATTCTTGGGTAGGTGCATGAATGAGATGACTGTGTTGTTGACATTGAGGACACTTCTTAACAAAATCAAAGGAATCTTGTTCCATCATTTTTCAATAGTACCCCATGTGTATCAGTCTTCTTTCCAAGGACTTACCACCAAAATATCCACCCCCAGAGCCCGCATGGGCTTCCTTAAGGGAAAGGGGTATTTCCGCTTTAGTGAGACACCTGAGAAGCAAGCCATTATAGGATTTTCTATAAAGGATGTCAAAAAAAATAACATAATGAACTAAAAGCTTTCTTATACGAGTACAATCATTCTTTGTCGCATCCTCGGGAGACTTTCTAGTCTTTAGGTAGTTATTGATATTAGAAAACTATTCTCTAGAGTCCACATGGGAACATACAAGGGACTCAACTTTGGGTTGGTCAGGAAGCGTAGGGGTCTGTAAGACCTAGACCATGAAGTGGTATTCTTTCATATCTTCTTCTGAATGTACCAAGCAAGAAGCGCTTGCCATGGTATCAACATGTCGATTTTCTCTCCTAGGGACACTGTCTATCATAAAAGAAGAGAATTGTTCAAGCAGGGATAGGGAAAGGTCTCGATATCAGGACAACTTACTTTGTTTGGATTGATAGGTTCATGTTACTTGGTTCACGATAAGCTCAAATTCACCTAAAATATGAAGACATTTGATTTTTAGCACAATTGTGGCACGTAAAACAACAATAAGGGCTTTGTAATCAGCGATGTTATTGGTACAAGGAAAATTTAGTCGAAAGGATAAAGGAACCATTTTACCTTTAGGGGATATTAGAACCACACCAGCTCCAGAACCAGTTTGACACCTTGATCCATCAAAATACAATTTCCACTCAAGGTCATGATTAATTTTTAAAATATTTTCATTAGGAAACAAGTCCAACCTTGGAAAGGAGCGAGATAAGGGAGCATCTTCCAGCTGATTCGTAACCGCTTGACCCTTTATTGATTTTTGAGTAATGAAATTTATGTCAAACTCAAATAGCATAATAACCCATTTCACTAATCTCACAGCCAGGTCGGCGCTAGAGAAAAGATGCTTTAAGCGATCTATTTTTACTATGACGTGTGTTTCAACATGGACGAGATAGTGTCTCAACTTCTGCATAGTGAAGACGACAGTGAGATATTTCTTCTCCATGGAGGAATAATGGGTTTCATAGTCAACAAGAATGCAACTAATGTAGTAGACCACTCTCTCCCTCCAAGTGTCATCATATTGAGCCAAAAAGGTTTCCAAAGCATATGGTGATGCGGCAAGGTAAAGAAAAAAGGGTCTATCCTGCATAGCCGACATCAATATGGGAGGATTGGCCAAATAGGCTTTGATTGATTCAAAGGATTTTTGATAATCTTCATCCCATATGAAGCAAATGTCCTTTTTCAATAAACAAGTGAAAGGAAGGGTACGATCAACCAACTGAGATATAAATCTTCAAATTTCCTGAATCTTTCCCTATAAACTTTGCAACTCAGTGATATTCCTTGGTGGAGGCATGTTAACAATGGCATAAATCTTATTTGTATCAACTTTGATTCCATGGTGAGAAACTATAAACCCCAAAATCTTGTCGGCATCAACACCAAAGATGCACTTATGGGGATTTAGTCTCATCTTATAGAGTTGAAGCCTTTCAAAGATAAGATGAAGGTTCTTCACGTGATCTTGACGGGTTATTGATTTCACTAATATATCATCAGCGTAATCTTCTAAGATCTTATCGATAAAATTGTGAAGTATCTCCCATGTTCTTTAATCCAAAAGGCATGACCACATAACAAAAATTACCCCATCGGGTAGTGAAGGTTGTCTTGTATTGATCATCTAGGTTAATACAAATCTGATTGTAACCCAAGAAGCCATCCATGAAAGATAGTAATGCATGGCCTTCAATCGAGTCGACAATCATATCTATATTAGGCAACAAAAAATCATCTTTAAGAGAAGCCTTATTAATATTTTGAAAGTCAATACATATGTCAATACAGCCATCAGGCTTACTAATGACAACTATATTCAAAATCTAGGGGGAATAGTCAATAGGATGGATAAAGCCTGCTTTCAACAATTTCTCTATCTCAGTCTTGACCATCAATGCCACCCTGGGATTAATCTTTCAAATTTTTTGTTTAACCGGCTTGGCATCAAGACATAGGATGATATTGTGAGCCACTATAGATTCATCAATACTGGGCATATCCTCATATGTCCAAGACAAGATATCAAGATGAGAATGCAAGAGATCAGACTGTTCATCTGCTTCCTCTGAAGAGAGACACTTCCCGATCTTGATCACTTTTTTTGAATATTTAGGATCCATAGGAATTTTGATAGTATCTCCTTTAAGAAGGGAAATACAGTCTTCAAGATGAGATATCATGGCATCATCACCAACGTTAGATAGAGGGTCCTCCTCGTCAATACTCAAATAAACTCTCTAAATTACGCTTGAATTTGCAAGCAATATGGGAATCGTTTCTTGTGATGATAAGGAGAAAATAGGGAATAAGCACCTAGAAATTCCTCTAGCACTTCATCTAAAGAGAAGACATCTAAAGGGACTTTCTTGGCCTTCCCCCTTTCCTCTATTAACTCAGGATGAACCAGGATCAACAACTCGGCTAAAATCATATTAACAACCCACCAAGGCTTTTGCTTGGATTGTTCTATAGAGCATCCCAAACCCAGATAGCGATGTCACGGCTTAAACTAGATAGGGATCTAAATCCCTTGCTCGATATGCCCTAGGCATTTCTACCCATATCCATACTAAGAAACGAACACATATCCGAACCCGTAACAAGTTTGAAAAACATCAGGAGGCGGTGGCTCCATGTAGATTGTTTCATTCCACCAATGGATGTCAAAAATTTCTATGGGGGTACTCCCGCCTTCTTTACTAGGCTCACAAACATTAATCTCCTTTATGAGAGCAAGATTATTCTTCTCAGCACAAGAAGGAGTAATCCCCTAAATAGGATCACACTTCTCCTCCACTGTGGGAGCATCATCCACCTTTGTGTCAAGGGTACCTGGAAGGTCTATGTAAGAGGATTTTTCTTTGTATTCTACAATGAAGAATTTAGAGAAGTTCGAAGAGCCCAAATCATCTCCAAGGAAAGCATTTGTTTGAGAAGCAGACGAGGGAGACTCAGGGTCTTCTGCTTTAGGTGATTCTTTATTTCTAACACTTACTCTGGGAACAACTTCCATAGAGGGTATTGATGAAGAACATTCCATAGCATCCGAGGTCAAAGACGGAATACAATTCTTGAGAGTAGATACAACTGAAGTGTGACTGGCAGTGGCCAGTTCATAGAGGTGAACAACTTTTGGATCTACTTTAACTATAACTACTCAATTATTTGCAATGAACTTCAAATAACAGTGTAAAGTAGAAGTCACCACACCCATAGCATGGATCCAAGGTCTCCCTAAAAGGAGGTTATACGATAATGGGTCGGGCATCACATAAACCAACGTGGGTAAGGTAACAGGGCCCAACTGCAAAGGTAGTATTATCATACCTAGAGCTTGGTGGCCAGTGTTATCAAACCCACGAATGTACAAGGAGGAAGTTGCTAAAGAAGATGAATCAATCTTAATTTTAGGAAATAGGTCTACACCACAAACATTGAGAGTTGAATCGGTGTCAATGAGGGTGTGCCTAATACCGATGTTGTTAACATTAACTATAATCATCAAAGGCTCTGCTTGCTTTTGCGCATCTGGATGTAGGAGTTATTGTAGGAGGAATATGATATTCAGGGAATCCACGCAAATATGAGACAACAACACATTAACATCCATGGGCCTAGCAGAGGTAGGCAAGAGAATCTTTTGTACAGCTTCTTGGAGCATCTCCTGATAAATCGAAGCAGTTTGAAGTGTTGATGGTGTTTTCTGCATAGCAACAACTCAGACAGAATATAATATCCTATCAGCAAGCCTCAAGAGATAACCCCAAGGTCTCTAATGTCAGGTCTTGACAATGCATAAACAACTCAGTGATAAAATGTGAAAATGCTGGTAATCACAATGGGACCTTACTACAAGCAAAAAAATGAATCAATTTTATCATATCTAACAATCTGATGATACTTTAATCCTAGATCTAACCCAATAATCAAATAAATAGAAAAGGATAAGGGTTTCAAGGAGATTTCTAAATCTAATACTACTCCTAAGATTAACAATGAAAATAACCAACACTCAAAATGGACCAATCCTTCAAAACCGATCTCTACTTGACCCAGATAAATCAGCAGTCTTATAGAAAACAGTGCAATCTTCTGAGGTGTTAAGATTTTCAAATCATGAACATTCATTCAACAACCCTATTGTAATTGAAATGAACAAATCCTCACAATCAAACTAAGCATATTGAATATGAAGTCCAAGCTAACTTTGCAAAGCTACTAACAATTAGTTGGTTGCGAAATGTATGGACTGAAGGATTGCTGCAACATTCAAGTATTAAATCACAAACATTATTGAATTGAATCTAATCTAAATATTAACCTCCTCAAAGCAAGTTTAAAGATAGAATAGAAAGAACCATGCAAGACAAGAGAATACAAGTATGGCACCAAATCACAATGTCATTACTGGCATTCGAATTATCCACTGTAGCAACAATTCCAGCTTTATGTTACAATATTTGCTTGAGAACTACTACTTGCTAACTTGCTCTATTTTCTTCTAACTATTTTAACCCTTTCTAACTATTTCTAATTCTTTCAAACTATTTCTAAAAAACATTACAAATGAGGTGAAATGCCAAATATATATAATCCCCCTAAAAAACCCGTCGGCCAAGCAAGAGCTTGCAACATTAACCAGGCACCACCGACCAGCCACCAGAAAGTCAAAATGGAATGAAGGAATGCATTAAATGCACAAACTACACCTAGGTTAGCTCAGGATTCCCAATGCAACTTAGACCAATGCAGGGCGCGATAATGGGGAATCACAAATCCTGAAGTAGTTGGGCATTAACTGCCTTCCCCTTTGTCTCTATTCTGATCTGGCCCTTCATGAAATTTCAAAAGCATCCCATCCAAGTCAGCTATAGGTGGCAAAGGCAAAACCCTAAGTCAATTCTCAATGGACGCAATCTCTTCTCTTGACCATTTGACCAACTTATCCCAATCCACCTTATATGTTAGGTATTTGTCAATAACTGCAAGGTAGGTGGCTGCATCATCCAACCGGTGCTTAGAAACATAACCATCATCAAGTGGTGTGTAAACATCCTACCACCAAATTCTCAACTACTCCAGACTCAAATATTTGGGAGCAATCTTCCTTCGCCCAGTCATGATTTCAAAGAAGGAAATGGAGCCATTATATACACCACTTAGGGTGTCATTAATCTGCCTTCTCTATTTATAAATCTTCTTCAACACCTTCTGCCTAATTTGCAATGCCTCATACCACTCCCATGGTTCGGCAGCTCTGGAGGAAGGAAGAATCCCATCACATACCAACCTATCCCAGGTGTACTCCATGATAGCTCTGGTTTTCTGCAAAACGAGATCCATGTCTCCCTTATCTTCTGCCAACACCGTCTTCAACCAATTAGTTGCCATGATAGCATCCTTCCTAGTTGATAGAATCTCCTTAATAGCTTTATCACCCTTTATTTTCACCCCTTTCAGCCAATTCGTGGTGGCAATAGTAGAAGCTTTCATCTTTTCTAGCTCGGTGATGGTCTCTTGAGGTAGAGGATTCGCAGCAAAAACTGAAGGGTTAATGGATTACAGTGGTTTCATTAAGTCCTCCAAGCATTTCCTAAGATTTTCATTTTCTTTCTTTAGCTCCTACTTGGTCTTCATTTCCTTCCTCAATCTACCCACAATAACTGCACTAGATCCCTCATAATCTTCAATGTCTTGCTCGACTAATGTAGGCCCCAAGTTGAAAGTTTGTACATTATAATCCTTTCCAACAACATTATCTCTATTTTTATCTAGAGTAGG
>VDFB02033485.1:0-15275 GCA_007258455.2 Sequoia sempervirens | reverse complement strand
TAAAAGGGTTTAGGGTTATAGGGTTAGGGTTTATTTTTTTATTTGCATTGATTTATGTTTTATATATGTTTGCAATAATTTTATAATTATATAATACTTAATTTTAAAATTTACATAATTTCCCAAGGAACAATTCGATGGAACAAAATATATAAGTTGTATATAAGTGTATATAAGATTCTTGAACTTAAGAATTCCATGAAACAAATATAAGTTGTATATAATTGTAATTTAGGAAAATTGATTTTAAAAAACTTCACTATGTTTCAAATAAGGAGTGAAAGCATATATATGGGTTTACATGCAACCAAAAAAAGTGAGAGATGATGCTATCAAAGATTCTTGAACTTAAGAATTGTCGATGGAACAAATATGTACATATAATAGTGGCAATTTTAGGCAAATGATTTTTAAAACTTCACTATGTTTCAAATAAGGATTAGCTTATATATATGGGTTTACATGCAACCAAAAGTGAGAGATGATGCTATCAAAGATTCTTGAACTTAAGAATTTTCCATGGAACAAATATGTACATATAATTGTAATTTACACAAAATGATTTACAACTATGTACAAGTTGTACTATAAGTTCTCATTTGAACATGTATAGGGTTACAAGTGAACTTGAAAACCATGGATATAATCTAAGTCAAAGATTTTGGTTCAACTTGCTCTTCAATAACATGTAGAATTTTTTGATGATCATCACTATCTAGTCTCCATTTTCTTCGGCCACGTGCATGTGGAACTGCATGAAGATGTAGAGCGGTAGCAATTATTAAGTGACTATATTGATATACCTTGTTATCAGGTTGATAGTCAACAAAATGAATCCCATGTTGAACAACTTTGACTTGTTTTAGATATGTCCCTTGCACTACAACATAACCTGCATGGTAAACATGAACCTAAGGTAAGACATATGAATGTGTGCAACATTTTCATGCTCAATGTTTGTACAATATATATTTAATGTTTCTAATGTAATGTGCACATGTGAATACAATGTATACAAAATTTTAAATTCAAACTCACCTATGGGAAATGAAATTCCATCACTTGTTTCAGGTTGTGCTAGCTTATTCCTCTCTTCTGTGCAACACAATAAATAATAGCTAACACCTTCAATGTTTCCAGGCTCTGCTATGACTGCAAAAACATCTCCTGTACACCAAATTTACACAAAAAAAATTAGAAATGTCTCTAAAGATCATTAACTAGATATATATAATATTTAAATTATTGAAAACTTACACATGTATCTTTTCTAACCAATCCTGAAATATGGTCATAATCAATTGAAATCAAAGGAATGTCTTCAAATCTTTCTTCCTCGTTTTCATCATATGTTTCTAAAACAACTAGTGGCATTGTGTCCCATTTACCAACATATCCAAGTTCTTGATTGTTGCATGCATAATCATAGTTTCCCTCAATGCACTCATTGCAAAAACAAGAGTAATCCCTTGTGTCTAATATCCATCCATGGCGACTATCTGAACTCCTAACACAATGCAAAGATCTTATTTTTTCTACCCTCTTGCATCCATGCATCGATCTTCTATCCACACCTAGATACATATGTACAACAAAAAACTTATGTGAACAAATATATATATATATTAAATTTAAATAAATTCAAATTTTTGATTTAATGTAATTTATACATACCTGATATCTCCCAAAACACTCTATGTGGAATGTGTCGGTTTGCTTTTGAAGATGTGTTGACCACATTTGATGCAAAGTGTTTCTTGAACCATTCAACAACATCATGTGCATTTTCTAGACAATCTTCTAGATAACTCATTTGATGCTTTCTTAAAGCTCATTTGATGCAAGCTCTTGCTCCATCATGCTCACCCTTTCCATGCCCACTCTCAAAAAAACTTCAAACATGTGGTATTTTGTAGATTTTATGATATCTACAAAGTGCATAGAATGGTTGTGAAGATTTGAATTGTGTCGCACATCCATCTAACCATACAAATTGATTTTCAAATTTTACACCCCTGCTTCTCAAATTCTCAAAAAATATTGTAAAGCAATGTTGGACAAAAAGTGTGTCATGCTCTTTATCATCACTAATATAAAAGTGATATTCTTTCTTAATGGCTTGTTCTTCATCTATACTCTCAACACCATCCAATTCTGATTGTGCATGTCGATAACACACATGAACCATAATAGTGATCTGCTTTGAAAAGTAATACTCTAATTGAATCTCCTTTTGATGTACAAAGGAGTAATTTTCTGCAAAGTCAACTACTGATAGAACTGTTCCACGTGGGAAAGTATCTCTCAATGTTTGAAATTGTTGTGCTTGCCACTTAGCAAAAAAGGAATGATGTATGTATGGTTGTATCAATTTTTGAAAATCTTCCATAAATTTTCCAATGGGAATCTCCTCTTCTACATAGTTCAACCTTGTGGATTCTTTCCCAAAATTTGTTTGCAACTTTACATACTTGTACCTGTGTGAGTAAAATATGTGAATAACTAATAAACCACACAATCAATGAAACATTACATTAAAGAGAATCCAAATAACAATCTATGAGAAATTGAAACAAATGAACTCTCTAAAAATAGTACTTACCTCTTGCAATTTGTTGTCTTTGTTAGTTAGTATCCTCAATTCTTGAAGGAAATTTAGCCAAATTTCCACATGTCTCACAAATTCCTTTTATGCAGTTTATTTGAGGTCCATTTTCATGATACATAATATAGACTTTATGAACAAACTTGTCTATTTAGGAGGTGCATTTTGAAACCCACATCTTTCTTCTCTCATCTTTTGAAACACCTGATAGTAGAGATCAAATTCAATATGATAACGACAACAAGAAGTTTCAAAAAACTTGTTTATCTTCACATAATATGGCTTTAACCTTTGAAACATTGTTTTCCCAATCTTTATATGAGGATATGCATTACAAAAGTTCATATACATCTCAAATTGTGTTATGTCTAGCCAATGTTTGATATTATTTTCATAAATACTAGGTCCAATCCTATGTCTCATAACATCTCTAGTATTTGATGATGGATGAGTCTAATCATGCCAAAAACCTGAGACCAAGTTCCTAACAAAATCTTCAATCTTATCAGAATGGGGAGCTCTACACATAATTTCCCAATTTCCTTCTAAACTCTCATCCAAAAACTTTCTTTTTTTCTCATATTTTATCAATGTGGTTCTACTATAACCAATTTCAGTTGAAAGTGCAGACATTTTTCTTTTTCTTGCTATATCTTGATGTACAATAGATGTCAACATCACCCTTCTTGTAGTGGCCTTATCCACTGATTGAGATCCTTTCCCAATGGAATCTAAACCCTTTTTAACATTTTGAACAATATCCTTTTGTAATCCCATGTGCTTCTTCTTATTTGATGTCAAATGTACACCCAATAATTGTAATGACTCTTTGATCTCATCACGAAGAAGTAAACATGATAACAATTGAGTTTTTTCAAGTGTATCAAGATGATTGAAATGATGATTGATCATTCCATTTATATATTTAGTCATTGACCTCTTTCTCTTATTATAAGGTTGGTTGGCATAATATTTCAGTTTCTCCATATCCATTTCAAGTAAATGATATAAATTTCTATGAGAAATTTGTTTCCTCACCTTCTCAGCTAGTTTTATATGCTCATCCATACCAGTTAGAGGAAGTGATCCCGACCGCTCTCCAACATGCATTGTTTGTTCAACTTGTGCCTCCTCCCTATCTTCAAGGACCATGCGTTCCTGAGTAGATTCATTTGATCCAATGTCTAAATTTGGCTCGAATTGAGCATGAAAACTTCCTGCTTGTTGAGCCCTTCCTACATGTCACAAAATATTTTGCAAAAAAAAGTGAGAGATGATGTTATGTAAGTGAAGTTTATGTATGCAAGCAAACAAACTGATAAGACATGATGCTATAAGTGAGAGAAGTTTCTGCTAGTTTTATATGCTCATCCATACTAGTAGAAGGAAGTGATCTTGACCCCTCTCCAACAAGCATTGTTTGAACTTGGGTCTCCTCCCTAACTTCAAGGTCCATGTGTTCTTCAACAGATTCATTTGATCCAATATCTAGATTTGGCTCAACTCCAGCTTGAGGAATCCCTAGAGCATAAAACATAAAAATAATGAGAACATTGAAGTGATGAAAAGAAAAGACCAAAGACACAAAACAACTACATGAACATGTATGAAAACAAATCCATAAATGCATAGCAAAGGATAGGATACACATAGGTCAAATTCCATGCCAAGCATCAAAGTTTGTGGATTATGCATACAAGTGAATTAGAACTTTTAGGCTAGTGATATAGCAAAGGAAACCCTTAGAGTATAAAAGTATTTATAGTCATTCAAGTGCAATAAACTTGAAAGTTTGAAAAAGCACAAAATAAGTTCAAAATGAAGAAGAAAAGAAAGACAATATAAAAACAAGACCTAATAAAAATTAAAAGGAAACAAATAAACAAAAAATGTAAAGGGGAGTCTTTATATTGTCCAAGAAAAATGAGACATATGTGCAAGGACAACAAATCTCTCCTATTCTTTCAATTAGGATTTCTTGGTCTTGGATGTATATCTCCACATTGAAATCTTACAAAAACTTCAAGATGGATAATTGTAAACTAATAGGTACTCCAATAAATGATGGTACGAAACCTTCAAAAAAAATGTGTGTTAAGGCATAAAAAGAATAATCTATCATATAACTATTATTCCTTGGCACCATATAGCTTGAGTTTTGATGTATACATGTGTTAATCTCTAGAAAACCTGACATTGCATTGGCTTTAAGTATAATTTGAGTTCTAATTTTCAAATAATTCTAGAGCTTAGAATTGGGCATTTATTAAAATATTTAAAAAATATTTTTAAGGAACTATTGATCATTAGATTAAATTCAATGGGAGTTTAGAAAAATATTAAGCTAATTAGATGTTGCAATGTAGATTGGATAGGGCATATTGATCACCAAATATCAACATTAGAATGCTACTTCATTGTACATGAAGGTGTAGTTTCATGAATAATTAAGAAAAAATAATGGTTTCTTTCAAAGTGCAAAGTTAGAATATATAGGAATTTGCAAAGCCATAAAATAATTAATGTGGTTGAAAAAATTATGAAAATCAAAGTCCAACATAGTGAGGGACACAAAATTTAAGGTTTCATTGGAGAACTAAGCATGTATTGAAGTACACTATCATTTTCTTCATGAACAAAGTAAAGAGAAAATTGTGTAGATGCAATACTCAACAATGATAATGTGATGACAAAAACATTAAAAAAAGGTATTGGTAAAAGATAAGTGTAAGGTTTGTAGGAAAGGATTTAATGTAGAATATTTTAGTTTAAGAGTACTTTTTAAGTTGGGGTATTGTAAGTTGAAAAATGGTCATACATTAAACATTTCTAATTTTAATAAGAAATCCAATGCAAAATGTATGCACATACAAATTTATGTTTAGGTGTACTAACCAAATTATTGGGTGGAGTAATGCACATTATGTATTCTATCCCATCAAATGAATACTCATGTTTTTTCAAAGTAAACAAATTTAAATTGGACATTTCAAAGTAGATTTAGTCTTTTATAAGACTCTTAAACATCTAAAACAAATTGAGGTGTTAATAAAAGTCCTAAACACACACTTGAGAGTGAGAGAGAGAAGAAACAAGCATGTACCTTGTTTCTTTCTATGATAATTTTCCAAGTTTTGTTCACGCCTCTTTTGTTCTTCTTCTTTTGACAATTTTCGTTGAGACACATTTTTTCTTTTTCTTTGTTGTCCCATTTTCTTCTTCAACTTAAAGATGACTCAAAACAAGTCCTCTACAAACTTACTTAAATTTTCCTCCAAATTTTGCCTTGATTGATAAAAATGAAAATTTGTCGAGCTCCAATATTTGCCTCCTTGATAAATGTGCAAAAACTTCTCCAAAATTTGTGCTCCAAGTGATATAAATGAGAATTAATCTTGCAATTTGATATCCAAAATAATGAAAAATAAGCTTCTATTTATATGCATATGGGATGGGAAAAAAATATTCTCTAGTGTACATGGACTAACTAGATCCTAGTTTAAATGAATCAAGTAGTAAGCAAACAAGTTATTTTGAACATTGTGGAGTTTGTTGTTATTTAATTCATAGGTATGCATAACATATCTAGTAATTTTAGAATTTTGTTAAAGTGTCAAAAATGTATATTAGAGGTATAATTTGAATTGAATTTTCTTAATTATATTTGTTCAAATTGAATTTCAAGTTACTTGTCAATAATGTATAATAGAGGTATAATTTGAATTGAATTTTCTTAATTATATTTGAATTGAATTTCAAGTTACTTGTCAAAAATGTATAATAGAGGTATAATTTGAAATAAATTTTCTTAATTATATTTGAATTGAATTTCAAGTTACTTGAATGTATAATCTAGAGGTATAATTTGAATTGAATTTCAAGTTACTTGTCAAAAAGAATATATTTTGTTCTCAACTCAATGGTTCATGTTGCTTAAGTCATTTAAAAAAAAAAATTTATTGTGATCAACATGAATGAACTTAATTATAAAGTGGCATTGATTTCCCTAAAATTCTACTAGAGATCAAATGTATATTGAATATAAGGAAATGTAAGTTGTAAGAGATCATCAAATAAGAAAACATGTATGTATATTGAATATTTAAAGCAAATGCGTACATATATTATGTGTAAACATGTTTAAACCATAATAAAACACATGTACATACATGTAAAGGGATTCAATGTATAAACATAACACATATTATAAGCAAAGAGGCAAATGTATGTATATATCATATAAGAAAATATATGTACATATCATATAAGCAAATGTAAATTAAAGATCATCAAATGTCGAATACTAAAGATCAACAAATAAGCAAATGTATGTATATCATATAAGCAAATGTAAGTTAGAGATCATCAAATCTCGAATACTAAAGATCATCATATAAGCAAATACATTGGTAAAGATCATAAATCTAGTGTGTAGGGCCTAATATGAATGTCTACTCCTAGTCAAACGACCATCTGAATCAGAACGGTCCTGCTCTGATGGATGTGGTGAGCCCTGCAAATAAAATTGTGTACAGGATGTGTTAAATACATATAATTTATATTAAATAAATTTTATGAAAGTTATTTTTAAATGAACTTGTATTTTTAAATATTAATATAGATCTATGCATACATAAATATTGCATGTACATATACACGTGTGATTATATAAAAATATAAAACTCACATGTCTACTAGAAGCAGATTCATCCACAAAGTCACGTCGATCATGCACACGATCTGGACCAAGGCTAGGAGTGATATGAGGTATGTCCACCTATAACAATATATATACATATATATATATCAACTTACATGAATATCTAGTTAAAACAAAAATTTAAAAATAATGAAAAAATAATTGAAACATGCACATGCACACATACAACCACATCATCTCATATCAGATGACCTAAGTCCTCTGCAAGGGTCTCCTCCACCATATCCACCACATGGTCAATTGACGAATCAACATCTGCATCCATCTGATCTATCCCATGTCATGCCATAAATGATGAATGTAGAGGACTATAAAGGTGAGATGGCATCGATGATGATGAACTAGAACCAATCAACATATCAGTAAAACCCATAGTTTGTGTAGCTGTCGAATGAATTGTAGATGGATCTTGATGTGCAATAGTGATCAACTGAGAGTGATGAGATCCTGGAGCTGAACGAAATCCATGTGTTGCAACCAAACGATCTCTGACATGCTCTATACCGATCCCATAGTCTAATGCAAAGTGGGCATATGCCTCCAATAGGTCCTTAGCCAAACAATGCAGAGTCATACGTGCCATATCTCCTGTAAGTGCATCAAGTTGTGTAGGAGTAGGGATGTCAGCCGCTATAAAAGGATCCATGGTGATCCATTGTGCTGAAAATGGTGTGGATCGAGAATGTCTGGACATCAAATATTGACCTACATGATCATCGGATATCCTAGTGGTGGTAGCCGCAATGTCACCTACAATGTCAATTGCTTCCTTTTGGGAAGCAACGACAACCTCATCTACTATGGGGGCTAGAGTTGAGGTGAGAGCAAGAGACCTCTCACCAACCAATACCCTAAACACTGGGGCTGGTCTATCTCTTCAATGATAGGAGGGCCTATCGACAATCCTGCCACGCCCCTAACCAGCATATGGTGGAATGTCCAAGTAGCTGACTTTGAGTCCCAAATGGACCTTAGCATACAACTGTTGAACAAAATATAATGGAATTTGGTCATTGTTTGGGTATTGACCATGTGCTGTGAGAAATCATGGGTAGATCAATTCAGCCATAACATGATCAACACATCTAGTGACCTGCTATCCCCTAACCTTACGTACATTTTGATAAAAAGGAAAACAAGTGCTCTTTATCATTTCTTTGGTCACACTATCCTATATTTTTTTAAAAGGAACATCACCATGTACTTCTTCCCACATGCAGGAAAGAATAACAGTTACTCTATCTAGGGAATATGCACTAGTCCTCTCTAGTTCATCTCTTAATTTTTCTAAACTATGTAATATTGACATACATGGTTCAAAATATGTCCCAAGGTTTGCACCCTATGCTAATGAGTCTCTCAATTTTTTAATCTCATTAGAGGTATTTGCAAACAAAGAATCTGGCTCAGGTGGAACATGATCTGCATTTTCCATGTTATATATATATATATATACAGTACACCTAAAAGAGCAATGAGACTTTGGTAAATAATATATCTAGATAAAGGGAATACAAATCTAAAATAGTTGTAATAATTCATCTACTCATCAATAATATTTTCATACCATTAACAATTTAAAAAGAATTGGAAGAGAACTATAATCTCATAAAGAGGATGAATTTAATGGAAGATAATATAAAATCATCCATATGAGATTAAATTTTATCATTACATTATGGATATCCCATCTCAATTATATAGCCAAGAACATAAAAAATTCAGATTGGAAAGCAAAATAATCACACATTTATCATATTTTTATATGTATAAAGTTTAGATACCATCAAACTATTTAAACTTATAGATTGCATAAAGCTATAAATTGAATCGTTAAAACTAATTTATTAAGAATCAAATCTAATAAAGTTTGACTTCATATTGCATACTTGTTATAAATATCTCACTAATCCAACCATACATTTTATATATGTTAAAAAATATATAATTGTTATGCCCATAATTTTTCACTAGAAAAACCCAATAATTTTTTTTTTTGAATCCTTTAATTACGCTAATTAATGCTTTAAGTGTTTATGATGCAACAATAACCATCTCCAATAGAATTAACATCCTTTCTTTAATTAATTTGTTGGTTTAACTTGCTAATGCGATACTATTATTAATGCATCTCTCACTATTAACTATACTTTAAATATTAAATTTGCAAGTATCACAATTTAATGGTTACACTAATAATATTCTCATTATAATGGTTATGTCATCGTAACCCACAATGAGTTGTTCCTACTTCTATTTCTTGTTGACAGTAAGGTCAATATGGTATTATGATTATTAGGATAGTTCCTCATGACCCAATGATGGCATTTAAAGTACTAAATATGTAACTTTTGATGGTAATAACAACATGAATAATTATATGGTTTGCATTTATTTATTTATTTTCCTCTCATATTTCAACATCTATAAAAGGTTTTGCCAAAAATGCTATCCAATTATCGATGAACATTAATAAGGTTAAGTATGCTAACATTAGTATTAAGGTAACTATCGATATGAATATTGATAAGAGTATTAACAATACTCGATGATATTAAGGCTCCCTCTACAATTAATACAAACATTCTATCAATTTTATTACTCACAAATAATATTAAACTTTACTCATAATAGAAATGTTAATGTGATAGTGATATCATGTTTACATATACCCTCATTTATACTATTACAAATACCATCCATTAATACCCATATCAATACTATAATAAATTTTATTAATAATATTAATAATGTATATATATATATATATATATACAATAGCGCATAAACACTATTATTTGTCAACTCATTGTTGCTTGCAAAACTTTTATTACCATCTTAGCATCCCTAATAAGATTATCAATAAAATACTTTTCTTACTCGGGTGATTTTATTTGTGACTTATTTTAGTATGATGATCCCCCTTTATATTACCCTCAATAATAGTATCACTATTTGTTGTTAATATATTTTATTTTAATTCTTTTATCTAACTCTTATATATTGTTATAGCATTTATTTAATTATTCATCTCTATTACAAAAATAATTATATGATTAAATATATTGCATACTTGTTATAAATATCTCACTAATCGAACCATACATTTTATATATGTTAAAAAATGTATAATTTAACAATTTATGCAACTTCTAATTATGATAAAAACAAGAATCTTAATCTATACCATTATTTTGAGTTTGGTTTAATAGAAATTGAAAAAAATTATAATCATAAAAAAAAAAAATAATGAATAAACTAAGGATCATTTTAACAATGGTGAATTAGTACGTAAAGATTGGCCTAAAAAATTACAATATTCAACATTCTCATCACAAATTATATATGAAAACTAAGGATCATTTGGTTATATATATGTTCATAGATTTAAAATTTGAATATTTTTTACTATAACATGTTCATGTTACAATTAGATTTTTAAATAATATTGTAATAATTTATTATGTCTTTGAAATTTGTTTTGTGAATTTTAATGTTGTTTTTTAAATTTAAGTTAAAGTAAGTAGAATCTAATGAGATACCTTAAAAAGATTCAAGTTTTATAATTTAAATCTCCCTCTTATAAATATAGTTTTTTCTAGTCTTACAATTTATTGTGTCATTTGTTCAATTATTTTAGCTATGGATTTAGCTGCAATCTTGTAGGAAGTATTAAGAAGAGTAATTAGTATCCACCCTCAGATAAAAAAAAAATTCCTTTAGGAATTAATTTATCAACCCTTGATTAATAGAATTTAAATGATGGATCCCTTTGATAAAGCTAATTTTTATACCTCATAGAGTCCTCCTTGATGAATGGACATATTGTTTTAAGGAATTGTGTAGCTAAACCATCTATTCCAAGACTTTTTGAGTATTAAAATCCTTCAAGGAAATATCAACCTCCTCAAGGGTGAATAAATTATCTAAATGTGCCTATTTTTTGAGACCAATTATTTTGGGTATGCAAGTGCCAATCAATTCCTCAACTATATCTTGAAGTGGATCTCCTTCAACTAGATCAATTAAAAATTATTTGTAATGTTGGAATAAAATGGATTTAATATCATTAGAGTTGTCATGGAACTACCTCTCTTGATCAACGATAGATATTATCCACTCTTGAGAATGTAAATATGTTCGAGATAACTAAAAAATAATTCGTATCCCTTATATCCTTTCATCCAATGTAGCCTATCTCTTAATTGAGATACTCTACCACAATTAAGTTCAAATCTTCTAAGTTTTATTTCAACGGAAGCAACCACTCATTGTAGAAAAGTTATTAATAAGTGCTAAAGCCAAAACAAGTTTAATTTTTTCTATTTGGATCCATACTTTTTTTCCATTCTAGATCTGTTTCTAGCCATATTCTTATTGTAAGATCATAGTAAGGTAGTGTGCAATAGATTTAATCGCATCATTCCACAATTGTATCCACTTACCATTTTGTTGAGGTCTAGGAACATCAACCAAAGGGATATTAGGAAAGCAAGATGATCAATTTGATTGAGGTGGGAAGTGTTGAGCTTGAAGGATAGATTATTAGGTATGAGGAATAAGAAGTTTGAAAAGTTTAAAGAATTGGGAGGTGATATGTGAGATAGGTTTAATAGAATCTACTTAAATAAGGTTTTTTTGTGGAGAGGGAACAATGGAAGAGAAATAACTAAGTTTTAATCTATCAATACAACTAAGTTTCCCTTAGTTCACCATCTCTTTAGTTGGTCCAAGTGAACTAGTGATGAGTATATAATATCCCATTTATTAGTGTAGGAATATTTTTACACCACTACTTTCTTTCATTTGGTATTAAGCCTTAGTCATCTTACATTCTAGGTGTTACGGGTATAGTTTTTTTGTACTAATCTTGGAGTGAGTGGGACCTTGCACAAAAGAAAATCTTGTTGTAGGAAAAATAGAAACTGTGTCAAGGAAAAAGATGTGGACATTTACAAGAACTTTTTTTTTAAGAAAAAGTGGGAGACCACTTATAATTTTATTTATATATAATATTTTACATATAGCTGGTTCAGGCAGACATATTGGTGGGAAAGAACCAGCAAGAAAACCCCCAGTTGCAGTCCGAGTAACAAATTTTACAAAATATCAAAAAGACTAGTGAGGTCCTAGTACAAACGACCAATTGTCTGATTACAATGTTACATAAGCACATTGGTTGAATACATCAGTACATATGCACATTCTCTTATGCACCCAAAATACCCAAAAGAAGACATCATACTAGATATACTCGTGACCCGAATACATAACACTAGAGATTACAAAACCTTACTAAACATAAGACTAATAAGCTGGGAAGCCACTTTCAAAAAGATGCAGATTTGTCACCAACATGTTGAAAGCCATTAATCGAGCTTTCTTCTGTTTCCACTCGTTTACCTTTGTGTTGGCGATCATGCTCAAAAGAAGGTTTTGATTTGTTAATATTAGGCACATAACGATAACAAAATTTCTTTTTGGATGAAGATGGAAGTTGCAAATCATGAATGCAAACATGACTTCTCAAGAAAGAAATGGAATGATATTTTCTTTTTAAATCATCAATCTCCTCTATGGAAATGGAAAATTTGTATCTGTTTAGAACTTGGTAGAGATTTGAAGAAGTTTCATGCATTGTGGATAATAACATGCCTTGGAATATGTCAGCATACCTCTTCTTCTGAAACAAAACCTTCTTTCAATAATTAACATTATAAATTAATACTTGGCTCATATTGTATAATCACACTAGAAACCAACAATGGAAGATTGAGAGTCTCAACTAAGAATTCCATCTTATAGATAACATTCATACTAGAAGCCAACAACTAAAGACCAAATTTCATAAATAAAGTTCATGTGTTATATATCATGCCTTTGAGGGGTCCACAAGTACCATGAGCCTTTTTAAATCCTTCTCCATCTAAATGCATCCATTCCAAGACCATTGGAAGGTGGGTATACAATATGAGCCAAGTATTGATTTCTAATGTTAATTATTGAAAGAAGGTATATAAATTATTTGAGCATCTTAATTCTCATACAGAGTTACATCTTAGTCAATTTCTCAATGTATGAGTTCCATATATTTGTAAACTTTTCTTAATATAAAAACATATTCCATTTCATTAATTAACCTATCTATTCCATGTTACAAAGAATGCTCTTATTTTAAATTATAAGTATATAATTCAAAATTAATTAGTAATTTTCAAGATAGAGTACACACAATTTCTTTAGTTTAAATAAAATAATATTCTTATTTCCATGTGAGAGTTATGTAGAATGGTAGCTTGATGTCTCAAAAATATTTCTTTCATGTACATACTAAATTTTTATCATTACATTAAATGAGTGAATCATCTCAATTGTATAGCCAAGCACATCAAAAATTTATAGATTGGAAAGAAAAATAATCACACATAAATCATATTTTTATATGTATAAAGTTTCTACTATCAAACTATTTATACTTATAGATTAAATTATTTTTGAATTTGGTTATTTGGGTTCAACATGTCATGCTATAGGATTTTCTTGTGTTTTCACCATGTTGTCATGTGTAGATAGCTATGCATTTTATAGGTTTAGGAATTTTAGAGGAAGGCAAGGTTGAACAAAATGCATAAGGATGAGATGGAGCCTCGTTTACCTTAGGATTTCGTTGAGGCTCCCTTTGAGCATAATCGATGGGTGGTTGGTCCTCTTGTAGACATGACTAATTTAGACGGTCTTGTCAAGAGAAATTTAGAGGAGATTGGTAAAGAAAAGAATCATGTTATAGATGGATTAGTTGGAGTTCATTGCCTCTACCATTCTCTTGAATTGCAACATTCACCTCTTGGTATTTCTTCTAATAATTTAAAAATATGAAGAAGGTTCAAGTTTAGAAGATTATAGGAACCCTTTATTCCCTTTGGTCTCAAGTTTGGAAACTAAAGATGGAAACTCTATTACAAACCTCAACTAGGTTCATTCATGGAAAAGGATAAGGTTGACAATAAGATATAGTTCCTTGAAGAATTTTGGATTCAAGTTGTGAAATGATAGATCTACTAATGTTTTTGGGAATATGACCCTCTTTATTAGATACATTGCCACTATTGGTGGAGTATTTCTAATTGGATGTTATTTTTCTAACTTACAACTATATTTTTCTTGTTGTTGTTCCATGCCAATATGATTGATCATTTTTTGTTTCTTTATTGGTCTTTGTAAAAGGGTGGGGCCCTTTCAAAATTTCTATTTCTAATTCATAAATTCAACCAAAAGTATCTACCCTAAAATTAAAATATAAATTTAAACTTTAAAATAGCATTTACTCCAATTAATGGTATTGTCATTTGTTCCAAAATTGACAATTTTTAATGTTTAACAACATTACTATTTGGTTCTCCAAGGTCATGCCCTAAAACCAACAATAAAAGAAATATTTATTAGCACTTTCTCTTAATGCGAATGGTTTTATTTGTTATACATTGGGCACTGTATATTGGATAATAACACTTGCAATGCTTATATTACTAATATATAACAACATTATTATCATTTCATAACATTAATGATAAATACTATTATTGCAATATTAAAATTTACTCTAAATAATAATATTACTATTTATAATACATACTAACATTTCCCTTGTATGTTCATATGAAATAAGTTTCAATTTATTATATTTTATTATAATTATTATCCATAATATAATATTTTCATCAATGTTAATATTTGTATTTATGATACATAATGTGATTATAACCCAATTATTAGTGTTAAGTATGTTATTGGAGATGACATTCCTTAATATAAATGTAATACCCCCATGTTACTAATACTTATTAATATTATTTGTTACTGTTATGTGTGAGCTTGATTCTATTCTCTATTGGTAATTAGTTCACCGTCTTGGTGTGGGTGGATGCCTCCTGTATTAGGGAATCTTATTTC
>VDFB02033484.1:0-43544 GCA_007258455.2 Sequoia sempervirens | reverse complement strand
GGCTGTGGATGACAAACAATGATGAAGATAGAAGTAACATAATCAGCAATACTGTGCTACCTAATACATGAAGAACAATCATTTACACTACAAACGGAATTACCAAATGTAAGAGACTAGTGTTTGATATATTTACTTTTGATCAACTTATCAGTGTATTAATCTGCCACTTGGCTTACGGCAGTTTTTTGAGAAATGGTTGTAGGTGAAGTCAAGACAGATAGAAGAAGACCTAAGTAGACCACAGTTGGGGACTCTAGAGACTTGTTATACCTTGCCAGGACAACTCTATTCTTGAATCCTCAAGACCTTTATGTGGATTTGTCTTCCACAATGCAAGCTTCTCTAACCACAATCAATTTTCTCTTTAAGGGAGGTGTATATGCAAAGTAGAGCGAACAATGATTTTCTCCAAAACATGATCAAAAGGCAGATCCTATATATACAGTTCCAGATACTAAAGCCAAAATCAAGTTTTAGCCAATGCCTTCAGCCCAATCAACCAGGCCAAAGGCATCGGCTAAAAACAAACCTGAAGGAGGAGAGCTAGAGGGAAAATCCAGGAGACAGGGAGACAAATCTGCTGACTTTAAGCTGCTATGAAGGTGATATGATGGACAACAGGTGATGACACATCTCTCACAAAGTACCAAAGGCCAGTGATTAATGCACAAACAAATCCTGTATGAGACAAGTGCCAATAAAATAAAAAATAAGCTGTATAAAGACAGAAATTTGGATTAGTCTTTCAAGAACAAGCCTAAATAGTATACTTTAACTCTATTGTGGGAAAAGGGTGTTTATTAAGCATAATATTTTGAAGTTTAGACTTATGATACATCTTTCAAATAAGATATTTGAAAAGTTCTGGAGGATTTTCTTCAACAGCAATTATTATAAAAGACATATGACAACAACAAAAATTTCCCAAATGGTGAGGCATTTGAGCTTTTGGGTTGTTCCCAGACTCCAGCCATTTCATTTATTTTGTATGTAAGAGTTGATTCTTAAAAGATTGATGTAAGATGTATTTTCTGTGTTTAACAGATGATTATGCAACAAAAAACGTGCCACACTCCATTTATTTCAATTAGATTGTTTTTCCTGATGTATATTTCAATCAAATATGTTTTGCTCTCCTTGCATAGGTAGGAAGGAAAGTCAACTTCTGACCTTGTACTATTTGTCTTCTTCTATGGTAAGACTCAATTTTTTGTCAAAAAACAAGTATCAAATTCAGTACATACCTTAACAGAATAATTAGCGATAACAGTTGATTCATAATGTTGTACAACAAGATCCAGAAATTTGAATGCCATTAGACGTATGTTTATTGCCAGCTGAGTCATCCCATTAAAGATATGTGCCATTATTATAGAAATAAGCGGTCCCATCATAACCTGCAATAAATGTTTTGCATCTTAGTAGAAACAATGGAAAAACATGAAGATAGCCTTCCTCAGTTCTTGAATAGAAAATGAAATTCCAATGAAAAGTAGCTTCATTACTAAAAAATAATG
This sequence comes from Sequoia sempervirens, assembly GCA_007258455.2. NCBI lineage: Eukaryota > Viridiplantae > Streptophyta > Pinopsida > Cupressales > Cupressaceae > Sequoia > Sequoia sempervirens. The sequence goes on along the minus strand of VDFB02033484.1, from coordinate 42,024 downwards.
AAAAAAAATTATACAGCAATCAAAAAAACAACAAATAAGTCTAATTTCATATTCCAAGCATTTAGTTCAATACAAACAAAGCTCACTCCCATGTATGTATCACACTCCAATTATGTTATGTCCTCAATGAGTCATAAATCTTTATTTAACCTGTATATTTTGCACTTAGACATAGCTCATCCCCTTGGATGCATCACCCTCAATTATGTTATGTCCTCAATGAGTCATAAATCTTTATCTAACCTATATATTTTGTACTTAGACATAGCTCACCCCCTTGCATGTATCACACTCAAATATGTTATGTCCTCAATGAAACATAAATCTTTATATAACCTATATATTTTTCACTTAGATGTTGTCTTCAGAGAGTCCTATGTAACTTAACAGTGTGTGAGATTGTAAATCATTATTGTTTTTGCAATATTACATCTTAGTACAGTAAATTTAGCTTAGAATATCAAATATAATAAATAATTGTGAGTATAGAAATAAAACAATTGTTAGTTGTGTCGCAGTTAGTTGGGTGGAGAAGTTTTGTACAGGAAACCGCACGCTTTATAAACCAATGCATATCAATATAAAATTATCCCAATGAATTCTAATATAGTATACTATTTTTATTCTGTGTATGCTCATTATTTTCAATATGGTATCAGAGCAACACAAGCCTGGTTTGTGACATAAAGAGATTAGGAGGTATTTTGAATGGCCTTGTGAATCGATTAAGACTGGTGGCTGTTGCATTGAGAGAATAGTAATGTGAAGCATTCACCAAAGTAAAGATCGTTGCTAGAGAAATTGGATAGCACAAATAATAGAATTCAATGGTGCCCAGTATAGAAAACAAAGAGAGGGAATTGATTTGACAATCCAATCCGGAAAAATAGACTGCCTGTAGCATTGCAGAATGGAAGTGGGAACATGAGTTGTACTTTCATGCCAGAGGTTTTTGTTTGATGTGGTGTTGCAAGTTCTAAAAATTCATTTCTGCCAGAGTTTTTGTTTTGTTTTTTATTTCTTGCAACTGAAGTCTGCCAAAGCAAACCAGTTACTGTGAACACAAGCAGCAGCATTTTATTTTATTTTCCAAACTATATATTCCTTTGTCCTCAGCTCTTGGCCTACATGGTGGGGAATAATCAAATTAGATTATTAAATGATTTAAAGCAGCCTAAATATTTTTTTAATTATCAGCCAGTGAAATTGGGCTCTCATTCTCATGGAAGGTGGAAGCTACAACATTTTTTTTGCCTCAAATTTATATGCTAAAACCTTTGGTTAGTTATTTGATTATTGTTACAAGTAATCTATATAGATTTATTAAAAAGGGATTGATAATTAATATGTAAAGGGTGTGTAGTGTGGTTGGAGAGAATGAAGGTTAAGATACTGATGTCATTGGAGGTTAAAAGCTAAAATCTCTTTATAGTCATTTTGTATTAGTTTATTGTAACCTTAGTATTGATGATTCATTGATTTGTAACCTCAATCTTTTGGTTGGAGTTATAAGGTTTATATTGTAAAGCTGCATTATCGATGGAAACTAACACCTAATGTCTACCTGTGGTTTTTAATTTGCTCTATGTGAGGTTCTTAGAGAAATATGGCCTTTGAATTTTGATTATCTTGTATCACATAGTTTGCTTGAATACCTGTTATTTGAAGCTTGATGTCGCACTAACCATTTAAAGCAAAAGCTTTAAGGTGGTTATGAGGTAGACATTGACGACAATGGAGAAGATAAAAAGTGGAGAATTTTTTAAGAGTAATGACAATGAAGATCCAGGAGGAGGCTAGCAAATATGGGAGCTTGGAGGAATTTCTCCATCTCAAGCTAGCTTCTCACTCTACAATGGTGCTTTGCATGAGAAGCACTAGTTCTTCAATTGTGTCCCTTCTTGAAGCAAAGGGGGTCTTGGTAGTTTTGTAACTATGGATAGTTAAGTATGGAAGTCCGTACTTTGATGACAGAAAGGATCTAGGTAGATAAAGCTCAGTATTGATGACTGCCCAAATAGTTGAAGAGTTTGTGAATCTCAAGAATTATACCCTTACAAGGGTCATGAGACAACTTGATGGAGCACTATGGATGTACCTCAACTTGGATGAATGTCAAATAATTTGGGAGATTTGAAATTCAGGAGTTTGGAGAGGTGGAATCCACTAACTCTAGAATTTAGATTGAGAGCTACTCCTTTATGAGGGTTACAAGGCAGTTTAATGGAGTTCTACCTAGTCCAAGAACTGTTTTCAAATAGAAACTTTTGATAAATATGCAATTCTATTTGGTTATAATGTAATAAGGGGGAAATCTTGGAATATTACATCTGAGTATAATAAATATAGGTTAGATAGTAAGATATAATAAATATTTTTTAATATAGAAACAAAACAAATGTTAGTTGTGTGGTAGTTAGTTGGGTGCAGAAGTTTTATACGAGAAACCACAAGCTTTATAAGCCACTGCATATCGAAGTAAAATTATCTCGATGAATTCTAATATAGTATACTATTATTAATTTGGTGAAATCATGACATTAGTATTCTTTGTGTATGCTCACTATTTTCAATTGTTATAAAATTACTTGCTGTGCATCACCAACTAAGGTGATACACAAGAAATGTAAACATTAAATTCATGCACTAAGGCACACATAAAAAATAATGCATTTTGCGGTAAAAAATATATATTTACATTATAAATTATAATACAAAAATACATTACAAGATCCTCCATAACACTAGTTAGAGTTTTCCTCCAGGGTAAGAGCATACATAGGCCCCAAGTAGACTACTTGTGTAGCCATAGAGTTGAAATCCAATCCCAAACTATAAATTGCCATGCAAATAAGAAAAAAATAAGCTAAATAATTTTAATGCAAAACAGCCATTCTAGCCAAACTAAAGCATAAAAACACACCACCATAAGCTGTTAAAGAAAAAACCAAAGAGATGGCGAAGAGCAAAAAATCACAAAACTAGCAAGGACATGCAATTTCATCATCCACCATATCACTTCCAAGGGTATGCCACTACTTGATATCAATCTCTGTGCAGTTGCTGCCAAAGCACTTTGAGTTCTCATTAGTGCAATACACAATCATGTTCTATCCATTCTTCTCCTAAGCTTCCACCAAGTTGTAATGTCCCCTTTTCCTAGGCAGTTATATCAATTGCTGAAGTTAATCTATCACTTGGTCCCCGTGTACTAACAGGATGGTCAGGGGGCCCTCTGAGGGCATTTGTGGCTTGTCAATCAACCATTTGTGCTTAATTGGTGTTTCCCAGCTCAACGTGTTCCAGGTTCTTCATTGTGTACTTTTGAAGTGTTATCTGGACACTTTGTCCACACTTATTATTTTTAGTAACTCATAGGGGGTCACTGACCTAGTCAGTTAGCGGAATTTTTGTGTTGGGCATGTTGGCAAATTCTCACCATGGAGTTATATTGGCATTTATCATGATCCTAAGTATTTAGTTTAAATAACATTAATAATAAAGTTAAATTAAATATTTAACTTTGTGCATTATTTATATATATATAAAGTGACTTTATAATAAGGAGTTACAAGGAGGTTTAAAATGTCAATTTATATTATAAAGTTGGTTGCCCAGCTTAAGAGGGATATAAGGCGAGAAAGTAAATTAAATAAAATGAATTTAAATGCCAACTTGGGCGTGGGAAATTGGAGGGAGATATAAAAGCCATTTTGTGAGCTCATTTGCACATTCATGTTTTGGAGAAAATTGGAAAGGGATTGTTGGTTGGACTGAAAAGTCTTGGCTTCTTCAGGACGAAAACTCTCATGAGGAACAGTAGCTACAAGAGTGAAAGATCTCTCAAGGCTGCTTGCTGATAGCTCCATTCAAGGGTTATATGTTGCACGATAAGGATTACAAGAAAAGCTTCAAATTCAGGGTTTGAAGGATTTATTGGAAACTTGAAAAAACATTCAACATCTTTTCAGAGTAAAAGGATTTACAGAGGTTCGTGAAGAATTGTCAGAGCTGATTGCATGTATGAGTTGCCAGGAAAGATTTGCGTGCCATTATTCTTTTCAGACTTTGAGGTTGTTGTTGGGCGTGAGTATTATGGCACCTTGGGCGTGAGTGTTAGCAGCAATTTGTTGAGGAACTTGTGTATTGAAATCTGCTGGTCGACTATTGCAGGATTGTTATTGAAGAGTCAATACTGCTAATTTATGTGCCTATTAGAGCCACCATCCTGGTTATGTCATTTGCAGACTTTAAGGAAGACATTTGAGGGAACCACGACCTAAGTAATATTGCTGCCTTGTGTGTGTTGGCTGTCACCCAAGGGAAAGGGGTCCATACAGCTGGTGTGGAGTTTGGGACTCAGACATAGCAGCTGCCCTTCCATTCTTGCCATCGAATTCCTCCTAGAACAATCGGGGCTCATTACCTACAGGCGCATCATTGAAAGCTGTTCACAAACTATCTGCTGGAGTATAAGGGAGCTGCGTGGGACTTCATAGTGATACCTGTCATTTGCAGATATACAAACTGTGCATTATCATATTCAGGTCAGAATTATGAATTAATAAAGATTGCTTGTAATGTGTTATTTCAGTATGGCCTGTTGAGGAATGTATTTGATAATTATCTAAATTTCAATATCTGAGCATTATATGAAGGATTCCTCTGCTATATACCATTGCTTCTATAATCATTTGAAAATTGGTACTAAACTATGTGCACATCATATGTTTGACAAAATGCCTGTCTTGTCAAACTAAGCCAGATCACAAAAGTTTTGATCAACTAGGGTGGGGCATTACAGTTGCAAATCCATCAATTCCATCTTAACAGCATGACACAACTCTATAACCAGCAATTCCAACAAAGCATGTGTATATTCAATAGACACATTTTTTATTAGACAAACACTAAGACCAACATCATATTTTGCCATGGGCATCAAGAAAGAGGAGCTGCAACCTCCATGATTCCCATCTTTGATGGACATGTGATTTGAAGTCCTAAGTGATGAGGATGTATCAACATCAATCCCTTATAGAAAAAACCTATATCCAAGCCTGACCATGGAGTACTACACATACATCACATTCTTTGGCCAGATCTTCCTAGCTTCACTCAGTTCCAACTTGTTCATCCATCACCCAAATGCCACTAATAGGTGTCTTCATTGGACCATTTAGATCAGCATGTATCAAATCCAAGACTCCCTTGGTGTCCCAGGCTTTATCAATAGCAAACGGGTATCGTCTTTGTGAACCATATGACATCTTGTACATACATCCCAAATATCTTGGATGGATGAAATTCCATCAATGATGTTAGTCTTGCTACCATAGACAAATACTGAAAATTTAGGAGTCCATATCTCTCAAACCAAAGAACATAGTTATTCTCAACTGCTGCTAGTGCATGAGCATTTTCTATTGTGATCAATGAGTTTTAACAATCTCTTCTCACCTATACCTCCTACAATCACCTTGCGATCATGGAGAGTTTTGAATTACCTTGAAAATTCACAAAAAGACTAGGAGATTCTTTGTGATATTGCCATAACACAAACGATTTGTATTCATGCCAAGAACATATCGAACAAATTTGAATGTATAACTCAAAGCATTGTTCAAAGTGGAACAAACATCACCATGTCCTTAAACATAGAGAGCCCAACCATCACCTATTGAAAAAGATTCAATTATAATCTTATTCTCAATAAAAATTACATAACAGTCTCTACAACACCTATAGAGTCTAGATGCACCTAAATCAAAATATACTCAATCATGGACTTAATTAATTGATCCTATGATGCAACAAATATAAATCTTTATCATCTATTGCTCATTATTTTTATCAATGTGTGCATGCTTTGAGTTTGATCCCCTCTAGTGTGCCAAGCCACTCTATCTTTTCTAACAATTTCTTTTATGATGTATAGGCTCATTACAATAACAACATTTCCATTTTGATCTCTAGAATATACTGCAACCTATGAAGGAGAAAGTTGATGAGTTGCTAGTGTTATGCTTGTTTTTACCTTTGATCCTCACATTAAGTGCACTCTCTATACCATCTAAAGTTGATGCTTCTTGTTGATTCCCACCTCTACTCCTTTTGCAAAAGAAATACTGATAAGTTCTCAAAGTCAAGTGTTTGGGTTTCTGATCTAATGCAAGGATTCAACACATGAATTGTAGAATGGCAAACCTCATAAGACCAAAGCTAATATATCTTCATCCACTAGTTTATCAATAGCAAAAAAACTAATCACTAAAATCCTTCAGTCACAACAAGTATTCAAAGATGGATCCCTCATCTTGCAACATACAAGAAAGCTAGAGATTTGATAAAAATAAAGTTTGTCCAGCTTTTATATTTAGTATTTGCTCATAAGAGTTTCCCACAAACTTGGTGCCCATGTGGCATTTCAAATCCCCGATATCAATCCATCTACAACAACTTAGAAGAAAACAAGAGATTCTTTAAATATAAAGTTTGACCAGCTTTTGTATTTAGTAGTTGTTTATAAGAGTTTCCCACAAACTTGGTGATTGCCTTTCTTAGCGCCTACAGTTTGTAATTCTAAGTTGGCTCCTGTAGCACCATTAGTTGTAGGTTCATCATATTTTCTAATAATAATATCGTTGGTGTTGTTCCCAAAAGTCTAGCAAACCGAATTGACTATAAGTGCAATTTTCGTTGTAGTAAGAGGAGTGATCAATTATTGCAAGTTGGTGCATTGACTATTCTTTTGCAAGAGTTTATAATCCATTTATACATATTCTATTAAGTATATCATGTATGTTCCAATAGATCTGATTTGAAATAAGATTTAAACATTGGTTTTCCTATGGAGTTGAATCAATTAGAAATTTAAAATATCTATAATTGGGGATATTACAATGAAGCTAAGCAATCACTACACCAAAAACCCTAACTATTAATGAATGATGCCCACTAGCATTACAAGCAAGGTTTTTGTCCCACCAAAGCGCCACCTCAAATGAACCCCTTTTGGACATGTGTTTGTTGGCCAATACATGCCCACCACCACTACAGAGGAGTGTCCACCAATGTTGAACCAAGGGCATTATAGGACCACCATGCTCTGTAGAGCTCAACCTCGAAACCTCGACTCTAATACCAAGCTAAGTGATCACTATATTAGTGAATGGTTCCCATTGGCATTAAGGGTGAGGTTTTCATTCCACCAAAGCACCACAACAGGTGAGCACCCTTGTGGATATGTGGCTATTGGTCCCATCATCTAGCTAGGGTAGACACATGCTAGCACAACTAAGGAATGTCCATCGAGGTTCAGCCAAGACCTAGACATTTTATATCACCTTGGTTTCTAGCTCCACAATGTTGGGTTTTTCTTTAGTGGATGTGTGTTGTACTTTGATGCTTCTACCTAGCTTGCTCTATGTGGTCTTTTTTGCAACAATGGAAACGCAGGGTTCAATGGACAGAGCTAGGGATCCTTTTTATAATGGCATGGTGTCTAATAGATAGTTTCATAATATTCTTTCCCATGTTGATTCTAGAATTTTTCTCTCAAGTGATTGTAGCTAAAAACTTCTCAAAGAAGCTTGAGGAGATGGTGTCATCCCAACCCATCTGAGAATGAATTCACCATATGGAGCTCCTCAACGGTGAGAGTCCACCGTCTTCTAGAGAAAAGCTACAAGAAGTTGTAAAGGGTGTTCATCAAGCTTAGCTTTTGAATTTGCAATGAAAGCATGGAGTTTAGAGCAAGGAGATTCTATCAATTTATCATCAAAAACAAGAATTAGCATATTTCTACCAAGATTTGTCGAGAATGTGATTGTCACCAACAACGATGTTAAACTTGAAATATCCTATTTACACAATGAATGGTAACTTGAGGCAATCCATAAAAATGATGGAGGTGATGCCTAATGTGCAATTTTGCTAACCGAAAGATAGCATGCTCAAATCTATATTAGAGTGGGGGGATGGATCTAGTAACTCTACTAGTGCAATGGTAGGAATGGTGAGAGATAGTGGTGTTGAGAAATGTGTGGCAAGTTTGGGGTCTACTCTAGCTAGTAAGTCCCTTATGATTGTGGTTTGTGTCATGCATTGTAATGGAATAACTTGCATAATAGAAGATATAATATGAAATATGCTGAAAATACTTGATAATAATATGCCACTTCGAGGGGGCAACCTCCTAATCCACTTCGAGGGGGATACCTCCAATATTCTTCAATAAGAACACAATACTCCACACGATGATAATAATTAACCTATACATCCCATACGTATGCCTTGGATACCACCTGGGTTGACTTAGATAATTAAGTATAACTCCTAGGAAGACATAAATACCTTCATATGACTATAATAATGATTATGTAACTTATTTAAGAGTTAAGGTAGCCACAAGACAACTACTCATAACCCAATACACACTATAGTGTAAGGGTCATAACATGCACTCTGCTAGATGTGGACCTAGCCCACTTTTCATAATTCTATCATTTTGGTTTTTCCCTTTTTCAAGGGGCATGGTTGTAGTATGATTGTCCTTCTTGGTTGAAGCACCAATTTTCAGTTCAATATGTTTTTTGTTAGTTTTGAATGTTTATTGTATATTTTGGGCTTTTCCCCAAGGGTGAGGGTCCCAATAGAACCCTCACATATCAAAAGAAAAAAATGTTCAAAAGGTTTTAAACTAAGTGGTCTTGACTTGAGGGAAACTCCACAATTAAGTGTGCTTGAGCCAAAGTACTCTATTAATTGGTGACCTTCTAGGAAAATTCTTGTGCTTCACCCATGTGAGTAGCACCTAGATACAACGAATGCCAAGTGGGCCATTCATGGTCATGAATATAGTGACATTGAACCTCAATATGCTTGACAGATGTTGCTCTTGAGTTGAACAAAACTAGAGCTAGATATTCTATTGTTGGACATGTTCATGAATATAGTGACATTGAACCTCAATATGCTTGGTACACTCATGAAAAAATAGGATTGCAAACAAGATTTAGCACACTCTGATTGTCACAAAACAAAGCAGTAGGCTCAGTCTCAAGAACACCCATACCTATAAAAATGTGACTGATGAAACACACATTTATACTCAGAGGGGAGGTGAATCAATATAGATCAAAACTTTACTTCTTCTCAACTTAATCAAGCATAGCAAAATTACTTCAAGCTCTAATTATTCATAGCAATATCATTCATGCAAGATGTAGCAATTAAGAACATGCACAAGAGACACAATTTTATGTGGAAACCCTTACGGGAAAAAACCACAGCAAAATCTTGATTGTATAAAACTTCTTACAACATTTTTAGGCACCAACCCACTAGAGACTCCAATCCCCACCACTGAGCACCAACTCAGTAGGAGACTTCAATCTCTTCAATAAGAGGCTCCAACCTCCACAAGAACAATATGATAATTTAATTTGCAACTGCTCTAACACCTTCTCACAAATCTGCCAGATTTCCTCTCACAAATTTGCAATGTAGTCTTCACAAATCTGCAATAATGTCTACATAAATTTGCCATAATGTATTCACAAATCTGCTACAAAACTATTCTTCAGATCTGCTGATATATAGAAAGATATTTGTTAAAAGTTTGCCTTGAAATGACATTCACAATCCCTTATTATATCTCTTCCAAGGAGGGCGACTCTTTAAAAAAGACATGATGTTTTCCAAGAGAGACAACCTTTCTTTTATAGACACTCCTTCACCTAGGTCGGTCGGCATTAATAATGATTTTATTTATTTATTTTTGTTTTCATTGCCCAAGGTGGGTGCACCTATCTAGGGGGGTCATGCCACTTTAAGAGGCCCAAAAAAATATGAAATTGATTTTATTTTTAAATATAATTACCCCTATATAGGACGACTCTAAGAGGGGGGTCGTCCAAGTTATTTTAATTTTTTTTTGCAATTTAAACCTCCAACATAGGTCCCATGTGCCCTTCCAATCCTTTGACATCAATGACGACATTTTTCAACAATGATAACCATATCGCCTCACAGACAAATCCACCTATGACGCGATATTCTACCCTTGTGGAAGAGCAAGCAATAGTAGTTTGTTTGCTCCCCCAAGATATTGAGCCAAATCCCAAAAAGAAAATGAAGCTTAAAGTAGACTTCCTATCATCCACATAACCTACATAGTCCACATCCATGTATCCATACAAAGAAAAATCTTAAGTTTGTTTGTATTCTAGGCCACATATACCACTATACCATGGATGTATCTCAAAACACACTTTGTTGTTTTCCAATGGACAACCTTAGGTTCTTACATGGACCTAGAAAGATAGCTAACAACATAGCTAATATCAAGCCCGATATAAGTCAAGTAGATGAGACTCCCAATCAACTAACAATAAAGAGTAGCATTCACCTAATGTGATGGATCATGGCCAAAAAGTTGCAATCATATCTCCATGGGGATTGACATAAGCTTGTAAACTTCCATTCTAAATCTCTCGAGCCAATGTCTTGGCATAGTTCATTTGAGAGACATAGATCTAATTCTTTTGTTGCCACACTTCAAGTCCAAGACAATAATGCAATAGTTCGAGATTTGTCATGTCTAACGATCGTTTGAGATCATTCTTTATTGTATCAATCATCTAAGGGGAACTCCTTGTGATGACCAGATCATCAACATATACAATCAAAATGACAATCTCCGCCTTGCTCTTTGAGGTAGAGATTGGGATCATAAGGATTCCTAATGAATCCATGAAGGGGATGCTCATCGATCTCCATGTACCAAGCTCAAGGAGCCTGTTTAAGACCATAGAGAGATTTGACAAATCTACACACTTTTAGCTACTAGTTAGGTGCAATATATCCCTTTGGTTGAGTCATGATGAGTTCTTTGAGATCTCCATTAACAAAGGCACTCTTGACGTCCATCTAATGAACTTTCATCCAAACTGTGCTACCATTGCCAAGACCATATGAATAGTCTTGATTTTTGTTGTGGGGGAAAAAGCTTCATCATAGTGAATACCTTCTTTTTGTACATGGTCCTTAGTCACAAGTCAAGCCTTGTACTTGTCAATGCTACCATCTGCCTTTTACTTGATTCTGGAAACCCCTTTGCATCCAATAGCCTTCTTCCTTGGTGGAAGATCAACAATTTCATATGTATTATTCCTCAGTAATGCCTAATATTCTACACCCATGGCATATTTCCAAGGTTGGAGCCTAATGTACTGATCCAGGTCATGAACTCTAAATAACTATACACATAAGGGCCAAGTTGCCTTCCTCACGAGTCTTGCTACGAGTTTTGGGCCCAATGATAGATGTATCTACAAGTGCATCATCTTTGGTATCCTTCACTATGGCCTAATACCACATAGGAAGCTTTTTGTGCACAAGAAATGAGGATGGAGGCAATGAAAGAGGAGGAAATTCTTTCGATGGAAAGAAAGCTTCTTTTTTCGCTTCTTCATCAAGTTCCTCATCTTCAAGTTCAAGACATTTTAGTGTTTGAGAACAAATAAGTGATGGTGAGGAAGAGGTGTTGCATCCTATTCCCTCATCAAAAACATCCCTACTAATATACGCCACCTTTGTTATGTTGGCACTATTGTCATTGATTTTAAAAGCGAAATTGTATAAAGAATGCAATCCAAAGACCACAAAATATGCAAGACTAATTTAATATTTATTACCATGACATTTAATATTTATTGCTGGCCGAGTTTCCTTCATTGGCACCAAATCTGAAATCTAATATAAAATCAATAGTCATTATTTATGGGCCAACCCCCTTTGGGATATGCAATGAAACTTATATTTAATCGCCCAAGTTAGAAAGAAAAACAGATATGAAAAAGAGGCGCTGATTCATAATTTCCTAAGGAGAAGCGATTCACATAAAACAGTGGTTATTATGGGCAGTGATTAATATATCAAAGAGCATTAAATGCAGCGATTAAAGAGGTAGTAATTAGTAGCAATCATTCTTGAATAAAAGATAATGTCTTTTCAAAAGGTCATCTCTATTAAAAGAGATGTCTCCTTTCATGAAGATATATATGTAGATTGCGAGATGTTGTGAAGAAAGTGTGTGAAAATAAAAGATAATATACAAGCACAAGCAGATTTGAAGGAGGGAAATATAGAAGATAATTCAAGGCGGATTTTGTGAAGGAATTATGCCAGATCTAAAGAGAAGAATATAAGTTATTTTTGAAGAGAAGAACTTGCTGATTTGAATGGGAGTGTTCATCATCCATTGAAGAGGACGCTCACAAGAAGATAGTAATTCTATTGCATAAAAGGTTGGTGATTTAACAAGAGATTGATCTCTTATTGAATTAGTGCTCAATTGTAAGGATTGGTGTCTCCAGTGGGTTGGTGCTCACAAATTGTACAAGAGGGGATTGGTGTCTCCTGTAGGTTGGTTCCTTCAAAGATTGTAATAAGTTTTTATATAAGCATTATTTTTTTGTGGTTTTCTCCCATAAGGGTTTCCCAGTAAATTTTGGTGTTCTTGTGTTCTTAATTGTCAAGATCTTGCATGGTTATTATTGTTATGGTTGATTAAGTTTAAATTGGTAAAAGTTTGTATTATACTGATTCACCCTCACCCCCCTCCCCTCTCAATATAATCATGTGCTCATCATGTTACTACATCCATAAGTCAATATCCCTCTTCCATTGAACTATACCCTAGAAAAATACTTTTCAAAGAATTCTCATTTGATTTTGACCTTTATACCTTGGGAACATGCATGAAATTTGTACACCCAAACACTCTGAGATGTGATATTTTCAAACACTTTGTTGGGTGCTCGATTCAACAAGTACACTGTTGTGTGAACCACTTCAGCCCAAAATGCAAGACGAAGATCTACATCCTTCAACATGCATCACACCATTTCCACAATAGTATGATTATGCCTCTCTGCAACACCATATATTGAGGCATGTATGCAGTGGTGAATTGTCTTTTTATCCCATGTTCTTGGAGATAGTGGGAGAACTTCTTACTCATGAATTACCCCCCTCAATCTGAGCATGGGGCTTTGAGAGAATGGCCTAATGACCCCTACTGCAAGGGCCTGAAATCCTTTGAATTTCTCAAAAATTTGATCTTTATAAGCCAAACAATAGACCCACATTTTTCTAGAATAGTCATCCACAAAGAGTAGAAATACCTGGCATTGTTATGACTAATGGCATTAGTCAACATAGATCAATGTCAACCAATTCTAAGGGATTAAAGGCTCTCTTTTTTGCAATAGAAAAGGAGCCTGATGTTGCTTTCCAACAAGATAATGGGAGCAAAGAACTTTTGTTTTCTACAAGGAGGCAAGTCCTTTCACCATATCTCTCTTGCTCAATGCAGGAAGATAGTCAAAATTGAGATGGAAAAATCTCTAATGCCAAAGAGTAGAGGACGCATTAGCTTTGACTGCAAGGGCCTTATCTTCATGTGTGACATCAACAAATTGAAATATTTTCCAACCCATGAAGCACAATCAACAACTTCATCATTTTGGGACTTATCTCTAATGAGACAAAGTTTCTCACAATTATGACGATCAAATTCAACTTTCAAGTTGTGCTCAAGTAACTGACTTGCTGAGATAAGGTTCTTTGTGAGGCCTAGAATGTATAGAACCTTAGAAAGTTTGCATTTGTGTGTTTTGAGGGGCAAGGAAATATCTCCAATTCAATAAACTTCATACAATGTATCATCATCAAGGGAAACTTGCCCATAGAATGTTGGAGTAAGATCATAAAACAACTCTTGTTCACATATCATATGTCAGGATGCACCAAATTCAACATAACAACTCAACTACTTGAAGTGGAAGCCTAAGTTTCTGCATCATATAGAAATTCTTCATCATCTAAGTCACTTGTGGATGCAACATTGCCATGTTGCTTATTAGGCTTTTTCTGCCAACTAGGATTCTTCTATTTGTCCGCTTGAGAAGATTTGTGTGGCTTTCTTTCATTGGATTCACTATTGGCATAGAAATTGTACCAACAATCTTGTAGATCGTGTCCCTTTCTTCCACAAATGAGACACTTCTTTTTCTTTGTAGAAGAGTCTTCTTGTTGTGATTTTGAGGAGCTAGATGGACCATTCTGATATTCAGGTTGTTTTCCCTTCTGCTTTGATGTGAGGGCCTGATTGTCTTGGGAGGCAGAAGTCTCACCATGAATTGCTTCTTCTTGTTGAAGCAAATTTACTAACTCCTCGAAAGATGGCTTTGATTTAGCCACATTGAGACAAGTGACAAATACACGGAAGGAAGATGTAGAGCTCTCAAGACAATAGGCACAAGAGAGTCATCTGATACATCTTCCCCTAGTGCTTGCAGTGATGTCCTAATCTCTACAACTCTCCTAAAGAAATTCTCTACTTTTTCTCCACTTTGCATTTGCAAACAGTGCAACAGACATTGCAAATGAAGAATTTGATTCTGGTTTTTGGCCTCATAAACTATTTTCAGACCATCCCAAGCTTCTTTGGCAGTGGTGGTTATGTGAATGCGAGGTTGAAACTAATCTAAAAATCCAAACAAAAAATAAGTTTGACCTTTTGATTGGCCTTGTCAAATTTGGTTTGATCAGCACCAACAAGTGCAGGTCTGGTGATCGTTCCAGAAACAATATCCCATAGGTCTTCAAACTCCAATTGGGTTTACACTTTAGTTTCCCAAGCAACATAGTTGTCTCCTCCCAAAAGTTGAGAGTTAGGAAGCATGCTTTTGGGTGCATTGGCAGCCACTGTCTATAGTTTTGAGGATCCTTATCTCTGCAGATAGAACCCTTATATCTCCCCAATATTTGGTTGTAATTGTGTTCTCAAAACTTATAATGACCTGCAAAATGTACAATTTTGCTGCCAAAATAAATATTTTAAGTGCAAAAACAAAATTAATATAGTTTTGAATTTGATTTAACTATATTAAATTATTAATAATGCACTTTTGATTTTATAAAAGTTTAACTTTTAGAAAAGTAAAGAAAAAAATTATTATTTTATACTATGATTAAAATTCTTTTCAATTCTACAGTTCTTTCAAAATATTTAGGTTTTATCAAAAAAACAGGGAAACAGCAAAAAATTGCACCTTTTCTGCAAATTTCAACGTTGCACTACACCTTCTCCATACGTCAATGCATCTGAATTTGGGAATTTATAGCAGCAGTGAAATTTGTGAACAGCTTATCATGGAAGATTCTAACTCTTCACATCAATCTTCTATGCTGCCTTCCTTCTCTATATGCCGTAGCAAGCAAGTTATGTCTTCTTCACATGCAGCAATAATTCTTTAAAAAATGATTTACTCAACATTTGATATCATTTCCAGCAATGATAACAGTTTCATGCACCAAGGATAATAGTTCCATGCTGGTTGTCTTTCTTTCACTTGCTCTGGCCTTCTCAACAAGTGCTCCACACTTCTTATGCTGTGTGATGGTGTGCCTTCAGCAATGTTCGAATCATGAGCTGTCTCACACTGCACCACTAGTTAAATTAAGAATTTGGCTATTTGCCAATCTCATGCCTCAAAACCTGATGTGATTTTTTTTATTTTTAGGCCTTCATTCTACTTCTGCACACACACCACTTCATACCATCTTCACACTAATTCATGGAGTTCACTATTATACACAGGCTCATACATTAATATGCTCTCTTCAAACGCACAAACACAAGATATGCAATGCTCTTATACCATAATGAATGAGAAGAAGTAATAAGCAATATGGATTGAAAGAAAAACTCAATATATACAAAGTACAAACCAAAGAGGTTGAGTAACCACCAAGTTAGGCATACTTGACCAGCCAGTTATAACCATATAAAATAGTTATAGATTATTAACATAATAAAAATGATGTAATAAATGCTAAAATGATGAGCATCACCTAGATGCAATAAGTTCTAAGTGGACTATTCAAGGTTAGGAAAGATGGATTCTTGTGAACCACCACTCTTAAATATGGCTCAATGAAGATTGACTCAAAACTATACAATTGAAAACCAATAAATCATCACATAATTTGATATGCTACAAAAACACCACTTATATGAAAATGTCTAATCATTTTTTTTCAATTCAACTATTATATTATACAATTGAATAACAATCAAATGTGTTCTTTATATATATACTATGAAAACACTACTTATATGAAAAATTTTAATTATTTTTATCAATTCAAATATACAATTGAAAAATGATGAAATGTATTCTTTATAATTGTATTTTAGGGATAAGACAAAATGCCTCGCTGTTGATTTCCCAACCACCGCCAATATATTACACAGGTAATTGGTAAATAAATCGATGTATTAACAATGAGCAAGACGCTCAATAAATAGTTTACAAGATTTACAAAAAACGGAAAGTTTCTAAAAAGAAACTCCAGATAAGATCGGAGACGATCTTATCACTAAATTACAATAATTTACAATATTGAGCATTAATAAATAAATAATAAACATTATTTTAATACCCTCCCTTAATGCTCAATCTATCTACTACACCAAGATGCCCCCGGAATTTTACAAACTTATCTGTACTGAGCGACATGGTGAGAATGTCTGCTGTCTGATCCTCTGTCGGAACATACAGCAACTGAACTGATCCATCTTCAACCAGCTTTCAAATGAAATGACAGTGAGTTTCCACATGCTTGGTTCGCTCATGGAAGACCGAATTCTTGGCAAGTTTGAGAACTCCCTGATTATCATAGAACAAGGGAGTCAGACCTGCTTGAGATATTTGCATATCTGCAAGCATCCGGTGAAGCCAAACTGCCTCACATGCTGCTTTTACTTCTCCCCAATACTCTGCTTCTGTCGAGGAGAGAGCCACTGCTTGCTGCTTCTTACTAGTCCATGTGACTACACCGGATCCCAAACTGAACACATACCCAGATGTTGATTTCTTGTCATCAACTGAACCTGCCCAATCTAAATCTGTGAACCCACTGAGTTTAGGATCGTGACTCCGAGTGTACAAGAGTCCAAAATCAGTAGTGCCCTTCACATAACGCAGCACACGCTTCGCTGCTACCCAATGATCAGCCTTGGGGGCTGTCATGAAGCGTGATATGTAGATCACTGCAAAACTCAAGTCAGGTCTAGTAGCAACAAGATAGATGAGGCTGCCCACTAGTTGCCTAAATAATGTTTCGTCTACCACAGGTGAATTGGACTTAGCTGACAACTTAAGCCCTTTTTCCATGGGTGTAGAGGCAGGTTTGCAATCCTGCATTCGGAACTTATCTAGAAGACTTCGAGCATACTTGGACTGGGAGATGAAAATGCTGCTCTCTGTCTGCCAAACCTCAACATCTAAACAATAATGCAGGAGGCCCAAGTCTGTCATGTCAAAAGTTGTGCACAAGTCTTGTTTGATCTCAGTGATCAAATGTGTCGAACTGCCAGTAATGATCAAGTCATCCACATAGACAACAACAAGCAGAATCTCATTACCAGTATTCTTGACATACAAGTTCGAGTCAGATGGACTCCTCTGAAAACCATGATCTGTGAGGTACGTGTCAATCTTAATGTACCAAGCCCGAGGAGCCTGTTTCAGGCCATAGAGTGCTTTGACCAATCTGCACACCTTTTGTTCTTGACCAGCAACTTTGAAACCTAGAGGCTGCGTCATGTATACTTCCTCCTTCAACTCACCATTGAGGAAAGCACTCTTCACATCCATCTAATGGACCTTCCAACCAAATTGGGCTGCTAAGGCAAGGACAAGCCGTATGGTACTCATTTTGGCTGTAGGAGCAAAGGTCTCCTCGTAGTCAATGCCTTCTTTCTGTGAGAACCCCCGTGCAACCAGACGAGCTTTGTACTTGTCAAGGGTTCCGTCAGCTTTGTATTTCACCTTGTACACCCATTTGCAGCTAATGGGCTTCTTCCCTGGAGGAAGATTGGAAAGGACCCAAGTGTGATTCTTCTGAAGACTCTGGTATTCTGATTCCATTGCCTTTTCCCACTCAGGTATCCCTTTTGCCTCTGAATATGTCTGAGGCTCATAAACACTGTGAATGTTGGCCATGAGAGCAAAATTCACTGTAGACTGCTGTTTGCTCTTGTTTCTGGATGATCTACCCTCGATGAGCTCATCAACACAAAGATCACCGATAGTCTTAGCCCACCATTTCGACCGAAGAGTAGAAGTGCCAACATCAGATGTAGCAGGAGGAGCTGGATCTGGTTGTGGATCGGGAACAGGTTCGGGGGGATGTTCATTACCATCTCGAGGAAATTCAGGTTGAGCATCATCAAAGACTAGGTCTTCGTCATCCCTCCCATCAGGGAACCTAAGAAGTCGGACACCCACATCAGGAGCCTGTAGAGGCTTGATCCTCAGAATGCTGAACAGATGAAGAAGAGTGAAATGGACCTCGTTCCTCATCAAAGACATCTCGACTGAAGATAAGACGATCAGTGTCTATATCAATCAGCCTGTATGCCTTGTGGTTGTCACTGTACCCTGTGAACATGAGTTTCTGGCTCTTGGAGTCCAGCTTAGTGCGCTTGGCCTCTGGAATCCAAACATACACAAGAGAGCCGAAAACTTTCAAATGACTGATCCTAGGTTTGCGACCAGACCAAACTTCCTCAGGAGTCTTCCCTTTAACAGCATGAGTGGGTGACCTATTAAGGAGATAGACTGAAGTATTGACTGCTTCTACCCAAAACTTGGTAGGAACACTCCTGTGTTGCAACATGGAGCGAGCCATCTCAACAATCGTACGATTGCACCGCTCTACAACACCGTTTTGCTGAGGAGTGTAGGGTGTGGTTAACTGACGTTTTATTCCATGAGTATCACAGAAGTTGGAGAATGCACTAGAACAGAATTCCCCCCCATTATTTGACCTAAGAGTTATAATACAAGAACTAGACTCTTTTTCAACCAAGGCCTTAAACTTCTGAAATACATTAAAAACCTCTAATTTCTGCTTAAGAAAGTACACCCACATTTTCCTACTATAATCATCAACAAAAAGTAGAAAGTACTTGCAACCAGTTACAGAAAAAGTAGACATAGGACCACAAATATCAGCATGAACTAATTGAAGTACCTTAGAAGCTCGCCAAGAGTCACCATCCTTGAACGGTGTGCGATGCTGCTTCCCGGCCTGACAAGCACCACAAATGCCCTGATGCTGAGTCTGAATGTCAGGTAAGCCATCTACAAGTCCCTCCCGAGCAAGCTGAGAGAGATAGTGCAAATTTAAGTGCCCGTACCGTTGGTGCCAAAGACTGGTGACAGCTGAATTTCTGGCTACCAAGGCTAACTCCGGAGAATCACCAGTGTCGACAAGCCTGTAAAGGCCATGATCCTCTATCCCAACGGCCACCGTTGTGCGAGTCTCGCAATCTACAATTGAACATCTGTGCGAGCTAAACACCACATCCATCTGGGGAGAATGCCGCATTATCTGACTGACTGAGAGAAGATTGAGCTCGATATCAAGTACATAATACACGTTGAGGAATATGAGATCCCTCCTGCCAGACTGAACCTGAACAGTGCCTGTGCCGACAACTGTGTACTCCTCGCCTCCTCCAAAAATCACTGAGTCAGTGCAAGGGGAAAAGTTTGTGAACCAGTCATGCCTATGTGAGAAATGACGCGAGGCACCAGAATCTATATACCAAGCAAAGGATTTGACATGGTCTGCGGGCCTCTGTGCCATGAGTGCATAAAAGGCAGATTCCTTCTGCTTAGAGTGTTCGGCGACATTCACTTTCTGCTGAAACCCTCCCTACTTCTTTTGCTCATATGCCAAACGAGCACGACAATCTTTCTTCTTCGGACTGGTCTGACTGGAGCCTTTCTGATGTGAAGGCTGACCTTTTCCTTGATGCTTCGGATGGGTTTTAGCTGCAAAAGCCTGCTCCGTGGAGGATGATGATTCACTGCTACCGAACTGTTGTCCATAGGACTTCGGTAGACTCTTCAGGGTGATCACGACCATGTCTTCCTCCATTTTTTGACCAATCGCCTCCAACTGATCTCTGATCTCTTGGATTTTATTCAGGTGCGCTTGCAGAGTTGTTTTCTCATCCATCATGATAGAAAACAGCATATTCTTTAAGAAAAACGCACGGCTTTTGTCGGAAGTTTAATGCAAACCCTTCAAGTGATCCCAGATCTCCTTAGCTGATTTTCCAAGTGGAATCTAAGGGAGCTGATCATCAGTAACCGAAAGCTTAATAAGCATGACGGCTTCACGATTCTGCTCATCAAACTTATCCTGATCCTTACCCGCCGTGTCGGGATGAGTAGCTTTGCCGAGGATCATCTGATCAAGGCAGCGGTATTCAAAAATTGTCAGCATCCGCTACTTCCAGGTGTTGTAATTTTTGCCATTAAATCTCTAACTGCCCTCCAGCATTAAATTACTTAAACTGGCCATCTTCACGCTTTTTGAGGCACAAAAAACGAGGTACTGAGAAGAGGATGTACGAAACTTGAGGCACGAATTCCAATGCAAAAAAAGGGGCAGATACAGGTACAAACTACAAAAAGTACAGTGTACAGATGGCACAAAATTCGAGGCACAGAAAACGATGCACCCAAAAAAATTCGGAGACCAACCCAGTTGAGCTCTCGAAAAACCCACAAAGAATCTGGAAACGAAAAAAATTTCTGCTTTCGAAAAACGGGTCAAAACCCTAGACGACTTTTCAGTATGCCCTAGCCGCCATTGACAAACCAAAAAATTGCAGAAAACGCGTTTGAAACACGTGGTCAAAAATCTGCAAAATGAGAGCACAAATCTGGAGAACACGTGAGCTACAGGTCTGCACAAAATCCGCACCAAGATATGTGTTTCAACTCACGCGTTTGCAGAAACGTGTTAGAAAAAACGCGTCCAGGAAGAACACAAAATCACGCGACCAGAGCAGATGAAGATCGCGGCCAAAAATAAGAAAAAAAATCGCGCTCCAAAAAATGCGTGCCACAACCAGTGTTCAATCTGCGAAACCAGAATCCCTTCGCCAAACAAAACACAAACCAGAGATGAGCCCAAACACGAAATCGCGACACCCGAACAGCAGAAAGTACGAGCTTCAGACAAAAAACGCGAAAAAATGCCTCTAGGTTTTCAAAATCTCCTGCGAATTCTTCTAGAAAAACTGCCCACGAAATTTCTAGACAAAAAAAAAATTCGAATTTCTCGAAAAAGCCACGAAGAAATTTCGAAAAAATTCCGAAATTAAGCTCACAAAAATCTTCGAAAATTTTCAAAGAAGATTTTATTAAATTTTTAATTCAATAATCTGAAAAAACCTTTAAAAAGATTTTTATGAATTAAAAATTCAATATTGAGCAAACTGGCTCTGATACCATATTACACAGGTAATTGGTAAATAAATCGATGTATTAACAATGAGCAAGACGCTCAATAAATAGTTTACAAGATTTACAAAAAACGGAAAGAAAGTTTCTAAAAAGAAACTCCAGATAAGATCAGAGACGATCTTATCACTAAATTACAATAATTTACAATATTGAGCATTAATAAATAAATAATAAACATTATTTTAATACAATAGGTGAGGAAGTCCCTAAGACAACCCTACAGAAGCAAGGAACATCTTGAGTGCATCCCCCTCTACAAGGGCTATTTGGGGGACTCCCCAACATACCACAAGCACCAAGAACTCCCCATGCCAAACAAAGTTTCTCTAAGTCATGATAATAATTTTGCTTTGCATCAAAACTTCGAAGAAATTGACAACATGATGACATGTACAAATGGTTGACCTTGGAAGAAAGAAGCAATATTTGCATGGCATCAGAAACAAAGTAATTTATTAAAACAACTATTTTTATTTACCTGGATGAACGCTCTTATACACACACACACACACACATTATATCTAATTATTAATAAATACATTATATTATTACACATATAAGTCTTCTTTGCAATCCCCATGGTTTTCTCCAACACCAAAACCTATTTTTTACCAATCCTTTATTCTTCAAATAACTAATGGTGAACATGGGGAATCTAACCAGTATAAATGATGAGGGCTGCACAGTTGAGGACAAGAATATTGTCATTCTTGAAACTTTTTATTTGTTTCCTTCTCGGCTTTTAGAAAATCCTTACAGCAGTCATCAGAAACTCTCAAACATTATGAAAACTTGATGACATTCACCACCGCCCCATCCTGACCACTTCCTCCACTCTCTGTTAAGCTAAGGTTTTTTTGACATATGAATTAAAAAATATTTGATCACCACACGTCCATAGTCCCCCAATTTTGGTCCATAGTTCCCCCCATCTCTAAAACACATCCCTGCATCCTATTGTCCACCTGTTCCAAAACTCTGTCAAACATAGATACACACACTATCTGTTTTCCCTCTACTGTTTGAAATCTAGGAAGACATTTTGCTAGTCTGGAAACTTAGAGAAACACAGGTAATAATTTATGATATGTTTTTCCTTTGGTCAAAGAAACCAGAGAAGAAGCCCAATTTCCTAAATTAGCGTAGAACTAACAAATTCTTTTTTGGTTACAGATCCTTGCATTGCCTAAAAGAACTAAAAAATCACTTGTCAACTACAGCATCACATGCCCTCGTTATAGGCCATAAGGGTACTTCCATAGCAAGATTATCAATTTTAATTTACATCTTAAGTTCTCATTCGTCTAGTGCAGCAGTGTGTTTTTTTTTTAAAAATACCCCATTATGATTTCTTTTTCTTCACAATTTAAAACTGTTAGTTCAATCTCTTTTTTTCTAAAAGAAAATTCAATATACAAAGTTGCACGCTTCTCATTGTCCTCTTCTGAACATTGAGAGGCATCACCTCCATTTTTATCTAACAAAGTAAATAGCAAAATTCAAAACTATACTTCCTATTTCTTGTGGGTGTTTCTGCAAACTAGCATACTAATCTATTAATATACATATTTAGTAATATGCTCACACGTACCTCTTCAAGACCTGGAAACACTGCCAACTTAAAGAGTAGAAATAATGAGTCTCTCACACCCTTGTCGGCATCGCTGATACGAGGACTTAATTTCTCAATTACAGCAAGTTTATGCAACTTTATTTCTTTTGGATGTCGTATAAACAAATCTTTTATACCATACAGAGCATCTGCAATGAAATATATGGCAAGTTGCATGAGTTATTGTTTCATGGGTAGGAAATAGTCAAAGCCTAACAATATACCCATGCTCAGGTTTAAATGTTGGATAATAAAATGCTCTATAAATATACTTCATTAGATGTTGAAATCAAGGAAAAAACAGATTGGCATTTATCAATATGGTTAACATGAATATTTTATGGTTTATAGAACTCCCATTGCATCACATTAGCCGAAGCAGCATACTACAATTTAATAGGAATACAAATATTATTATGTTTTCCTCAGGGATACACAGACAGAGAAATCAGAATTCAAAGCCCTTTGAGCTCTTGAACAAAGAATGAAAATGAAAAGTGATCATTCAGGTGACTGAGAAATTTATCATGGTCGTGGAAAGGATTGTGTAGATCTTTCTGTGGCAGGGAAATGGGGAATAAGTTATAATAAAATCTGTCTTCCAACTGTTCTACCTATATGAAACTCATCTTTCATACTACTTTTTCTTTATTTTGTCATCAAATTGATCATTGGTTGTGAGTTAATCCAAATCATTTGTGGTCTCCCAGGTCAGTTTGCAAGGCCACCTTATCATGGTTTATTCTTCAACTAACAACTTGTGCAAGATGATAGTGGCACAAGTCCGACAAAGAATAATGATGATGTCCAAGTTAGTGTCAAAGGTATCAGTGTTAGTGTCAAAGGTATCAGTGAAGGGGGAAGGTTGGAAAGATGACTGAGTCAGCTCTAGGCTATGCCCTGGCAATGTCACTAAATAGCTTCACTTGAGTCATGGAAAACTGGCAACATAAGGAGAAGAGTCTGCTTTGTAAAGTGGTTCAAGTCTTGAGACATTCTGCTCAAAGGTTTAAGAAGCAGCAGAAAAAAAGTTGGGCCTGATTTCCCAATGGTTTAACCATTGGAAATATCACCCAAGGATACAAGTGGCAACAATGATGGATAACTCAACTCAAGTCTCTACTTTGCACTTACAAAATGGCATAAAATACTAGAAGTTTTGTGCAGCACTGGCAAATGGATAATGAATAAAACTTAAGCACATATTTTAAGTGGTTAGGCAATTAGAAAACTCCACCTACAATTGGTAAATTGGTTTAGTTCATGAAAATTTTCGCTTTGGATTTAAGTGAGACATAATCCACATAGCTTTGTTCAGTAAAACTTCCACCCAACAGCACTAAAACTTGGCAATATGATAACACCCTTGCCAAGGTTATAAAACGTGGTTTAAGTCGATAAAATTTCCACTAAGTGATAAAAAGGAGCATCATTGATGTCATGTTCTGCCTAAAACCCCACTTGGCATAAGGAAAGGTAACACATATAGGCCAGATTCACTTTCAAGAGGGCTAAACCATCTAAATCTTCCACCAAGAATGCTAAAACATGGTTAAGTCAGTTTAAACTTCCACCAAGTAAAGTGGAAGATGACAAATAAATTTGGGTGCACATCTGCAATACTTAGACCATTAGAAATCTCCACTTTTGGCTAAAGCATTATAAATTTGTGCCGTTCAGTGATGGCACTAGGAGCATAAAACTTCACCTAAAACTTCCAAAACTAGCTTAGTGTCAAATAGGCACACTTTATGAGTGATTCGGTCACTTTAAAATCCTGCCAGCGCTAGGAAACAGCTGTGGGAGTGGCATTACAATTGATTGTGGTTCAAATGAAATTGAACAAAATGTCAAGTTTGATGTTCTCAATGAAGAGCAATATGAAGATTATATTGAAAATAATTTTCTTTTGCATTGACATTTCACAAATCACTGAATTGTGAATTTAAAGGTATTTTCTTTTTTTGTAAATTATGAGGTATTTAAATACTTTTTTTATTAGCAATTATGAGTACTATTGTTTTTATAATTTTTAATATATATAAAATTATAAAAAGTAAAAACAATATAAGTGAAAGTGGGAAATTAGATAAACCAATCAGCCCACTCATGATAACCATTATAGCATTATCAGAAATGTAACATGATTTCATTCTCTAAAACTCTACTAGTTAACGTTGGAAAGGCATCATTCACTTTTCTGTAATGTTTTGTATTCTCTCTAAATTTTAACTACAAGGAACTTTTGGAAAAACAACCACTTACCTAAAATTAATCCAATCCATTGAATACTTGAGCTTATACCAATGAATATACGACATCATGTGAAAAGATTTGGTCTCCAAAAAATTCACCTATGAATGCAATTACTGATAAGATAACCCCAATCAATGTTTTTTCCTTTACAGATAAGGCTAATTAGAATATTAGATAAAACATCTAAACTTTGAAAGTTCATGCTTCAACTTGCCCTATCACCTATTTGTTGAATTTAAAGATCAGATTTAATGCACAGAGAATTAATTCAAATCAGACAATAACACAGTAGATACCCTGGGAAAACCCTCCACTTGAGGGAGAAAAACCCAGCAACAAAGATCCTCTTGTATATATAATAATGGCAACAATTCTCTTTACAATGAGGCCAATCACAAGGCCAATATCCAGCATCAACTCTAGATGCAATAACAGATGATAATCTGCTCTTCCTTGCAATCTAATTCTGCACTTAGAGAGATTCGCAATCTGCTCTTGAAGGAATTCGCACTTGAATGAAGGATTAAGTCAAGCTTTTTTCGTCGATGTTATCAAGGAGAGAAGTAGTCTCTTATAAATACATGACCATAATAGACCTCACAAGGTCGGCCTCAAACATAAGTTACAATTTGAATAAGTCGGCCAAGATACAAAACAGTTACAACTCATAAATGATGTCGGCCCCAAGAAGTTAAGTAACCTTTACATGTCGGCCAAATCATAACACACAAAATAATTATACATGTCGGCCAAATCATGAGACACAAATAATAAGAGGTAAATTGAATAGCCGATGGCTACATTCAATTTAAGACTTTCTCAAGGAATGGGAGCTGGAAGGATCAACCGACGCTGTTATAACATTAACACTCCCTCTCAGCTAGGGAGAGATCTTCCAGCTGAAAATTATCTCCACATGAAGTTCATCTGCTACTGTTGCCTGCAATCAGATATAAAGAGAGAAATATCACCTCAATGTGATATTAACCATCACATGGTTAAGTACTAGTGTTCATCACTTGCGTGATGTGTCACCTCAACGTGACTTTCACCATGGCTCTCCCAGAGGGTGAAACACAAGTACAAGAAGATCATCACGGACTCTCTCACGTGATGTTGTCATGGAGTCACACACATGAAATCCACCATGACTCAGCTCAGAGGGTGGAAAAAGGGCTTTCACCTCAAATTCCTTCCGGAAGAAGATGCAATAGTAGTACAAGTGTTCATCACTTGCATGATGTTGTCACCTCAAGTGACTTTCACCATGACTCTCTCAGAGGGTGAAACACAAGTACAAGATATGTCATGGAGTCGCACACATGACATCCACCATGACTCTCTCAGAGGGTGGAAACGAGGGCTTTCACCTCAAATTCTTCCATCACAGAAGAAAGTGCATTAACAAGGGATTTCACTTCGAACTTCTCTCACAGAGAAGAACTCATTGCAAGGCTCACTGACACGCGAGAAATCATATCATCAAGGCTGGATTCTCCACCATACCAAGCTTGTCTCGAAGTACACAAACTTTACCCTGGCGAGAGGCTTGGTGAGAATATTCCGCCTCATCGCTAATGTACCTCAACTGTATAGCCTTTCTCGTACCATATCTCTGATATAGTGGTACTTGATCTCAACATGCTTGGTTCTATAATGAAACCAGGATTGACAGAGAGCTTCACACAACTCTGATTATCACAATGAATAATGGTGGCTCCATTGATTGTCCAAACAATTCAAGGAGCTTACAATAGCACACTGCTTCTCGAGCCATAGCCGCTTATACTCACCACACTAATGCTACGAAGACCCGCCTCGCAAGACTGAGAAATCATAGCGTAACCAAGCCGAAGCAATGTACCGTGAGGTGCTCTTCCCGATCCAACACAACCCGCCTAATCGTCAAGGAAACCAAGTAACCTAAGTCCGTGAT
The DNA here is from genome assembly GCA_007258455.2 of Sequoia sempervirens. Taxonomy (NCBI): domain Eukaryota; kingdom Viridiplantae; phylum Streptophyta; class Pinopsida; order Cupressales; family Cupressaceae; genus Sequoia; species Sequoia sempervirens. The sequence goes on along the minus strand of VDFB02033484.1, from coordinate 14,816 downwards.
TCCAAGTATACTTCCACCCTATATCCAATCGGGCACGCAAGTATCTCAGGATACGCTTAGCTGCAACAAGATGTTCTACTCGGATTACACATAACCGGCTAAGTGCATTCACTGCATAGCAAATATCTGGTCTAGTGTTAACTAGATACATCAAGGATCCAATCAGCTGTCTGTACAACGTAGGATCCACCAAATCTGAACTAGCTGCAGCAAGATTACCATCTTCTTCAGGCTCAGCAGGCTCCCTCTAAATCTTCAAGCACTTGCATCAGCCTTCTGACCTCTTCGTCCAAGATTGCCTGCAACACTTTGACTTAGATAAATGTTTTCCAGGCACACCTCTGGTACTGAAGAGAATTCGAATAGTCCTCCTCGACCTCATCTCAGATCTCACTATTCTGAATAGGTTTACGGGGCTACCAATGACAAATCCAGAAGACAGTCTTGAGCAATTATGATCTCAGCAACTGAAGGGATCCTCTAAGGGTTTAGCACCGAGCCTTATAATACAACAATCTTCACTTCTTCTCGGTGAGTTACAAGACTCCCTCTTGATCCTTGCTCCAAAGATTGCAAAGGAGACTTCTGAAAGTGAGCTCCCTCTAGTCACCAGCTCAGTCCCAAGGCTGCTTGATTATTTCTTTGGTCGGCATGACTTCGTCACAAGATGCCTCAAGCTTTTCATCATTAAGCAATTCCTCATCACCTTCTTTGGTCGGCATGACTTCGTCACAAGATGCCTCAAGCTTTTCATCATTAAGCAATTCCTCATCACCTTCTTGCTCCTGCAAGCATTTTAGAGAGAGATTACTTAACAGTTTGTAATTACCCAAAGAAATAACAAGACTGGAATCACACAAGGTTTACTATATTAGGTTGTAGTATGAACACATAAGAATTTATGCACAATGTTAGAACATGAATAAATAAATCAACCTATAAGAGAAATATATCAAAAGATCAGAATGACAGGATAAAAAAAAACTTATCTTTATTGAATTCTGATATATCTTTCTTCCATCTTTGGCTCCTCTTGAGAGTACAACAAAAGATAATCTGCACAACACACGTTATGCAGCCAGCATATTCAATATAGGACCAACCTTCTCAAGGCACTATTGCAGTCCATGCACATCGATGTGACCATCTTATCACAACGAATTTGCATTTCTCTTTTCATCTCAGAGTCACACTCAAAGATCTTTACAATGAAATGCAATGACTGATTGACATCTCCAAGGGATATTATGCCAGTGATCACTATCATGATCTTTACCAATCACATATGATTCAATTAAACAAAGTTAGACCTCTTTCTATTGGTACACCACAAAAAAAATTGTTTCTCCTGTCAAAGGCTCATCTTAACTCAGAATCTGGAGTAGTGGCTGATTAAATTTGAATATGGTCTTGGACCATTCAAATTTATCGATGCACTCCAGCAACAATCTACCTAGAAATTGTTCCAGAAGGCACAGGGCCAATGTTCTCATGACAGAGATAAACTCAGAGTCATTTATTTGTATTACGCCTTCTCCTCAGGGAAACATATCTCTTGAAGGTCCAACTCAGTTCTACCTAGTCACTCATGACTCGAATGTAACAACAGTCAACATCACTAGTCACACTGCAGTGATCTCCCAGAGTTCATCGTGCAGCCAGTACAAGCTTCACTTCAACAGAACTGAATTCTTGACTAAGAAACATTGGGCGAATCGTCCAGCTCCCCGAGAAGCATTTTTTAATGCCTCTGCACTTTCCGCCACAAGGATTATTTGAACGACCACTGGAAGAAGTATACGTGATGCCAGCAAAAGAAATCTCCAGATTTATCTCAGACTCAAATCAACCATGATGCATATGAACCTTAAAAAAAATCATAAAATAATACTTCACCCGAGAATGAAACATGCATTGCGGGACATAAAAAAAGTTATAGAATCACTGACATAAACGAAGCTCGACAAGACTCAGTATTAACTCATCATCCGAAAAGTCAAATTTCACAACACCAGTATACTCAGGATTTTGAGACATAGATCGCCTTTCCATTCAATAGCTCAATAGCTGACACAAATATATTTCAATCGACACTTTGTGGATCCCACGATGAGATGAAATCTTCGACAATACAGAATGTTCTCAGGCTAAGGCTCCGGATGAATAAATAATTGCTTCCAGAATCTGCTTGAGATGAAGGGGGACCAGTAATGTTCGGCGCCGCTAGATGATGCATGAAACTATTCGTGTGGTGTTCCATGACTCCCAGGTAGCAACGGGAGGGCCAAATTATGGACGCGGCTAAATAGATACCTGACAATCGATCTTAAGTGATCTGAGTTCTCACCTTGTATAGACCCTGAGAAGCGCTCTCTGCTTGAGTCGCGTGGAGTCAGCCAAAGCCAAAGGCTCTACCAGATCGCTCCAAAGGTATCGCTCCTCCAAATGACCTGGACTGGTACTCAGCCGTGACCCACAAATGATAATTTTTGTGCCCTCATTTGTTGAATGATTCCATCCAAATGCAATCCCGACAAATAGTCCTATCTATCTCGGCTATGGAAATTCAGGTCCAACGCCAATAGATATTCACAGGAAGGTTACAAAGTCGTTGATAAGCTAGATGCTCCACAGATTAGCAAACACAAGCGGCATTCATAGGCGACAGCAACAACAATGATAAGTAGCTCAGCACTATGTTATATGCAACAATAAAACTGGACTCGGATATTCTTCTATAATCTCTTAACACCAAATGTCTGAAAAAATCTGATCAAGATCTTCTTTACACACGCTTTGATACCATGTTGAATTTAAAGATCAGATTTAATGCACAGAGAATTAATTCAAATCAGACAATAACACAGTAGATACCCTGGGAAAACCCTCCACTTGAGGGAGAAAAACCCAGCAACAAAGATCCTCTTGTATATATAATAATGGCAACAATTCTCTTTACAATGAGGCCAATCACAAGGCCAATATCCAGCATCAACTCTAGATGCAATAACAGATGATAATCTGCTCTTCCTTGCAATCTAATTCTGCACTTAGAGAGATTCACAATCTGCTCTTGAAGGAATTCGCACTTGAATGAAGGATTAAGTCAAGCTTTTTTCGTCGATGTTATCAAGGAGAGAAGTAGTCTCTTATAAATACAGAAGTAGTCTCTTATAAATACATGACCATAATAGACCTCACAAGGTCGGCCTCAAACATAAGTTACAATTTGAATAAGTCGGCCAAGATACAAAACAGTTACAACTCATAAATGATGTCGGCCCCAAGAAGTTAAGTAACCTTTACATGTCGGCCAAATCATAACACACAAAATAATTATACATGTCGGCCAAATCATGAGACACAAATAATAAGAGGTAAATTGAATAGCCGATGGCTACATTCAATTTAAGACTTTCTCAAGGAATGGGAGCTGGAAGGATCAACCGACGCTGTTATAACATTAACACTATTAAACATTGTGATTATTAGACCCAGCCCTTCTTTAATTTCATTTCATTACAAGAACTTAGGCAGCTGTGAAGGTCCTTTGGATTTATCATTTAATCATTAATTTCTTGGCAACCTCCTTTTGACAGTTTTGCAAGTTATTACTGTGTCCTTCGCATTCCTCTAAATCAATCAATTGGGTCCCTTCAAAAAGTTCTAATTCTAACACCAAATCAAAGGTGTCTGCATTTAAACTGCATATTGCTTGAATATCTGGAGACACAATCCACCTAGTACTTGATATGGGATGCAAAGTGCACGCTATTACCAATTCCAAGGACTAAAAGGTGAATGGAAATGAAGTCGTTTGAATCAAACCACTGTTGATTAATTTACTAGCCAAATCATTTACTGCTTTTTATTCTCTCCAATTTACAAATCAATGATGTTGCTGTGTCCAAGAAGGGTATCTATGATCTTATGTGATAAATTTGACAACAATGTCCTCTGCTCCAGCACATCTTCATGCAACTCCATCACAAAAAATGATCCTTCTTTCACTTCTTGAATCTCCAAGAAACACAAAACTGATAACACTCTTTGCTGAAAATAGAAATTAGAATCTAAAAAACAGAAGGATGCCAATGCTGATACTCTATCTCTGTTAATTGCTATTACTGAAAACCTTTCCTAGGAAACCAAGATCAGCTTCTTAGAACCTGCAAAAATTGGAAAACAAAGGTCTATCTGCTACAAGGAACAGCAAAAGAATTATTTTGTCCAAATGAATGATAATTCCTTCTTTTATACACATGTAATGTCCCCATTTTCAGGTTCTCTAGCAGTGTAGTTGTCACTGGCTTTTTGGGTTTGTGTCAGCATGTTCAGAAAGGTAATTTGATGTTAGCAATGAGCTCAGATGGTTTTAAGGAGTCGTATGACACTTTCAGATGTTATTTTTGGCTTTTGGTTTGGGCTCCAAGATTCCTGGAGGGAGTGTCTATTTTTAGTAAGTCACCCAGTTGGGTCTATTTATTATCTTTTATCATCAGGATCACTCCTACGCAGTTAGATTTCAATTTCGATGCTTTTCGGCTGTTTCCGTTAATTGGGTGTAATATTGAGCTATATTTAATTAATTTTATTAAGGTTGCCATTTTAATTAGAATATTTAATTGGGTACCTCAGTATTATAGCTCATTGGAAAGAGAACGAAAATATTTTGAAATAACCCCCTTATAATTTTTCCAGTTTTTTGCAACAATCAACACTTCAACAAAGCACTTGTCAGCTTTAGCATAAACCAAACAGCTACTGAAAGTAACCCTACACCAAGAGTGTTCACTCAAACCCAAGGTGGGAATGGTGATATCACATGGCATTAGGGATCATTAGTCTCAAATGAAAGAAGTACAATGCTGAAAATGTCTTGACAGCACAGCCGATCAGCAATGCAAATATGAAAGTAAAGTAGGGCGGCAAGCCGACCCCAGTCCAAATGCAAAGACAATGAGGCCTGTCTCTTCCACCAATGGTGGGAATGATATTGCTTAACAGAAAGTAAACAAGGCGGCAAAGCCAGCCTCTTCCACTAAATGTGGGAATACAATAGAAAATAGGAGAACGTAAATATGAGCTTATCAATACTACTGAAACAGCTTTACAATTAGAATCAATCATGCAAGAAGCCAAAGGTTAAGTTGTCCAAGAAGCTGCAATATTATTATTTAATCTCCAACCTTAAAAGACTCACTAAATATGAAAACCCACCCCAAAAACTCCAACTTCTACAAACTGAAATATCAGACCAGCAAACTGAAAACTATAGACCAGCAACTAATAAACTCACTGAAATGCTCATAACTCACTCAAAACTACTCCAAATGACATGAAACGAAATGCATATGACCCCAGAGAGATGGCAACCAAGATAGAACTAAGAAAAAGCTGCAAACTGAAAGCTAAGATGACGGCGACCAAGTCTAAGTCAACAAACTGCATCAAACACCCAACCACGAATTAAACACAATTTCCAATGCAGTGACAGACAAGATACAGCCTTCAAGAGGGCGACCTACAAGATAAAATCATAGGCTCCAAAATAAAATCCGAAACTTTGCAAGAAGGGGCGCCCTAGATAGACTCAAACAATGGGCCAATACCCAGAACCATCAAAAATTTGTGCACAAAGCTATGATTGAAAATCACTTTCAGCACTTCAAAACCAGCAACCTGTAAAACTAAGAAACACATCAAATCTTCAACAATAATGCTCAATCTGCTATCTCTGAATGAGAAGCAGTCTCATATCCAGCTAGGTACTATTTCTCAAGCACGAAGACTGGAAGGAAGGAACTAGGAGGTATACATTCCTCGAAACCAAAGCCTAAAATAATTTCAGCAGCATTTCAGTATGAAAGATAATGGATAATCAAATGAAGAGACCAGCACTCTTATTTATAACCTTTTTCCTCTCCCAAATTCAAATCTTTTTTTCCCTCCAATTAGGGTGCCCAAACTGAAATCCTCATTCACATTCAAATTTACCTTTTTCTAATTTGCATTTGAGTCTCATTAGGCTAGGCGTCCAAAGTCATAAGGACATATTTCAATAAAATACAAATAATCACAAATATAGGCGTCCCCTAGTCACTTGAGTGAAATATTTTATAAAATGACATTATTTCTCCAAGCTAGGTGTCCAAACTCTTAAGTGAAGAATATATTATAAAACTGTAAGTATCTCCATGCTAGGCGTCCACACAACCTTAGCCAATATATTTTCACTTAACACTATATTTGTAACTTAAATATTTCCCTTATAAGTTGTTTATTTTAGCATAGGAAATATTTTTCATTCAAAACATTATCTCACCCAAAAATAAGCGTCCTCCAACCTTAGCCAATTATTTCTCCAAAATATTAAAATATTTTACCTCCACAAGTGAAGCGCCCATCTCAAAGCTCGGACCTACCAAAATAAGCTCCAAGAGTGTGGGATGACCAACTACTCAATTGACCTACCAGAAATAGCCACTGCACTAAACTATTGAAAAACTACTAAAAATAGCACTGCCAAATATAGTACTTACTAAAAATAGCATACTACTAAAAATACTAAGTTGTTCCAAACTAATTTTGAGCACAAACTGGGCAACTGTCGTGACTTACTAAAAATAGTAAGTCCGAAAAAGTCCTTTGTTTCAGTTGCATGTCACATCACCGCAAAGCTCTCTAAAAAACTAGAAGGAATCCAGAATCCAAACTGCAAAACACCAACATGCAAGCCTCCAAAACTGCCGAAGAATCAGCCAAAAATGCAAGTCAATATCTTGTAATGCATGTTACCACACATCCCAAAGCTCTCCAAAAACCTAGAAAGCTACACCAGAAATGCATCAGAAAATCTCGCATGAAAGCCTTCAAAACCTCCTTGTAAAGTGGAATCCCTAATTTCAACTTCTAACTAGCCTACGAGCTTCCGGAAATAGGCTATCAAACACAAAAGAGTGTATAACTAAAATGGGGACATTACAGATTTAAATGATGGGACGCTTAAAAGTGACTTTCAGTGCCAAAAATGTTTGACAATTAAAATAAATAACTTTTTGGAGTTATTTTATTTAACGCTAAAGTTATAAAGTTAAAATATTTAACTTAGCGTTATTTAAAATATTGAAGGGGTACTTTTGGGAGACATAGTAAGTCATTTTAAATTTAATAAAGTATTCCTTAAAGTTGGACATTGTAATGTCCCCTTCTCAACAGTGATTCTTTCAGTTGGCCATTACCCTATCCCGGAGGCCCGTAGGCTAGTCGGAAGCAAAAATTAGGGTTTCCTATTTTCTAGGAGGATTCTTTTGTAGATTCAAGGGTTTGCATGTTGGAGTTTTGCATATTTGGTTTCTGGATTCCTTCTAGGTTTTTAGAGAGCTTCAGGGTGGTATGACATGCATCTGCACCAAGTAACTTTTTCAAACTTACTATTTCTAGTAAGTTACGACAGTTGCTCAGTTTGTGGTTAAAATGCATTTGAAGTCACTTACTATTTTTAGCAGTATGCTATTTATAGTAAGTGCTATTTTTTGGAGTGCTATTTTTGGCAGTGGTTCAGCAGTTCAATACAATGGCTATATTAGGCAGGGCAATTTGAGCAGGTTGGTCTCTAGCACTTTTGGAGCTTTGTTTTGGCAAGTTCAACACTTGGTGAAAATGATGCTTTAAGTGAAATATAACTTAGGCAAATTGGACGACTTATTTGGAGAAATATTTAAGTTATATTATAATGTATTTCACTTAAATACTTTGGATGCCCATTCTATGTTTTATTTGCATTTTGCAGTGTTCCATGGAAAGGCGTTTCCCCCCCTTTTAGGCCGTGTTTCAAAGATGGGAATGTTTCCGAGACAGGGAAACGGGGATGTTACGTCCCCTACAGTCCCACCACTGCCACCAGTGCTCCGTCGGAGACGTGGAGACATGGAGACATCGCCAAGTCTCCTTGGGAGACGCCTAGGTGTTTCTCGAAAGACAGGGTCTCCCGTCGCCCCTCGTCAAATGCAACATAAAAAATTAAAATTTAAAAAAAAAGTTTGATTTTTGGGGGTTGGGGGTAACCCTAATTTGACATGAGCCCCACCCCTTCCCCCAAAACAACACAAAACCATCTTATTTCATGATTTCACTCACATTTTGAAAGACTGATTCTTTTTCCAGCAAGCTGAAGAGGAGGAAAAACTTGTAGAAGTCTAATTGAAGGAGTGAAAAAAGTGATTGCAAGTGTGATAGGAGTGAGAAGGAGCAAGAAGAAGAGGAGGAAGAGGATTCTACTGCATTTTGGAGAGATTTTTCAAGCACAAGGTAGGCTTTTTCAGATTTTTTTTGTTTTTTTATTTTTATTTTCATTTTTCAATTCTTTGTTTGTTTAACTTTAAACTTGTTTTTTTTTTCTTATTCATCTCAAAATCAGATTTGATGTTGAGGGCAAAATCCCTCAAGATTCAACATCAAATTTTATTTTATTTTTTTTAATTTTTAAATAAAATTACAAATTACAAATTGTAAATTTTGTTTTCAAAATTAAAATTTCAAATTTGTATTTCAATTTGTTAAACTAGGCTGATTTTATTTTTATTTTTATTTTGTGAAATGCAGTGTCACTTTCACAATGAGCTCCCAAGACATGAGTGAGGATGAGATGTAAATCCATTCTCATAGTGAACATGATTCAGAATTTGAACCTAAGGATGAAGGGGGTGACCATGGGGCTAATCCTGGAGCCCAATCTAGTTCCATGGCGAGTGCACCAACTAGTACAGGTTGCCCTTCAAAGTTATTGGCACAGTATGCTAGGGGTGCTTTTGATCATAAGTCTCCTCTCAAATTGTTTGCTTCAAGAATACAAGGCACATCACGTTCAAGTGGGGGAACAAGGAAGTGGAAGTGCAACATTTGTGGGACTGAATGGTTTAATAGCATCACTAGAGTGAATGCACACTTTCTTGTTTGGACAAGAAAAGGTGTGGAGCATTGTAAGTTTTTGAAGGAGCCAAAAAATATACAGTATAGAATTGAGTTTAAGAAGCTTTGGGGCGTTCCAGATGACACAAATATTTCAGTCCCTACTACTTTGTCTGCTAGGGCAGCCCTTCAGCACAGCCATTATGTGCCACATACTTCTCCTCATGCTTCGCAGACAAGAGGAATGATGTTTGGATCTCCATCCACTTCCACTTCTAGTGCTGCTAGGGGGACAAGGAAACGCAAGTTGTAGACATCGCAAAGTAACCCCATAGCTGATATGTTTAATGTGCAGCTCAAAGATGAGCTAGATGAATCCATTGGCAAGTTCTTCTTTGCCAATGGCATTTCATTTCATGTTACACGGTCTCCTTACTATAGGGAGATGATGGTAATGGTGGCGAAGGGAGGAACATCATATGTGCCACCAAGTGAGATAAAAATGAGGACCTCGATCTTGGATAAGTGCTATTCCAAGATCAATATTTTGATGGAGAAGATGAAAGCATGTTGGGTGGCATCTGGGTGCAGCATAGTTATGGATGGGTGGACAGACATTAGCCATCGTCCACTCATCAACATCATGGTCACATGTGCAGAGGGCCCATACTTCCTTAGAGCAGCAGATAATACAGGGCATCGCAAAGATGCTGATTTTCAGTTTCAGGTCCTCAAGGAGGCTATTGAGAAGGTTGGGCCACAAAATATGGTCCAAGTAGTCACAGATGCAGCCCATGTGAGTAGAGCAGCAGGGAGACTCATTGAGGCAGCCTATAGACATATTTGGTGGACCCCATGTTGTGTGCATGCCATGAACAATGCACTTAAGAACATGGGGAAGATTGATTGGATTAGAGGAGTGGTCACCCGTGCGAGAGATATGTGCAAATGTTTATCTGCAATCACCACACTTCACATGCACTCTTCAGGACCTTCACGAAGGAGTTCTTGAAACCAGTTGAGACCAGATATGCATCCTATTTCATTCTCATGGAAAGAATGATTGAGTTGCAAGAGGCATTGCAACTCATGGTTATGACTAATGAGTGGAATAGGTGGGTCGAGGCCAAGACAGCGCAAGGGAGAAGGGTGAAGGAGATAGTGAAGAGTGATGTGTTTTGGACTGATGCAAAATACATTGTCTCCATCATTTCTCCAGTATTCTAGGCTATCAAATATGGGGATGGGGATGCACCTAACCTTGGAGAGGTGTACGAGTGCATTGACTCTATGCTTAACCAAATGAGGGTTGTTGTGCGAGTGAAGGAGCCCTCTCTAGCATTCTACAATAAGCACATCTGGCCAATCATTCAGCGCAGATGGGACAAGTTGAACACTCCTTTGCATATGGCTGCCTTTGCCTTGAATCCTTAGTGGTACAAGGCTAGACCGGGTAGAGTGACACCGATTTAGGATGATGAGGTGAAGGCGGGTTTCTTTAGGTGCATAGAGAAGATGTATGATTCTAGAGATGTTGGCATAATTCGCACTGAGTGGGGAAGATTTGCCACTCTTAGAGGCTATTCAAATGCAGCAAAAATGGATATAGAATCTATGGCACAAGAGAACCCACTTTTGTGGTGGAATTGTCATGGTTTGAAATCTTTGACCACCACTCTAGCTATCCGTCTGCTATCCCAGGTTTCCAGTTCTTCAGCTGTTGAGAGGAACTGGTCTACATATAGCTTCATCCACTCTCTAAAGAGGAATAGACTTACCTTTAAGAGAGCAAAGAAGCTTGTGGTTGTACACAATGCTTTGTGTCCCATGGACCGCAAAACACTTGGGTACAAGGAGAGTCCAACGGCATGATGGGATGTGGAGCCAGAGGAGCCTTCACAAATTGATGAGGATGATCCTACCACTTTAGATGCAGAGCTAGTTGGTGTGAGCTTGAGGGATCTTGACCTTGTGGAGTCCAGCAGTTCCAATGATGAGGAGTTTGCAAATGATTAGAGGCCTCCCTTCACTACATTTTGAGTTTTGACATTTTGGCATTTTGTCTTTTGTTAGTATCTGTATTTACTATTTGGCATTTGCTACTCATTGTAATGATGAATCATGTAATCATCTTTATAGACTTTGTGATATCTCATATGACATCAGATATTCATATTTTTGATATAATAGAAATCTCCAATTTGACAATTTCATTTGTCAAATTTTATTTAGCAATTAGCATTCAAGAAATCTTCATATTTAGATTTAGTATTTCAAATTTTGTTATGTTATAATTTTCCTAATTTCCTATAGTTTCATCTGAAATGTAATTCTTATATTGTTATACATCTTTTCAAAACTAGTTTTTCAAGTACTATAAGTATATGTATAACTATATCAGCACCACCACCCCGCCACCCCCCTGTCGTCGCCCCCCCGCCGTCCCCAAACTTAGGCCCTTTGTGCCCCCCGTCCCCGACATCCCGCCATCCCCTCGTCCCCAACGCCCGTGGAACACTGGCATTTTGTAAAGTTATATCTCTCTCATGTATTTGGACGACTTGGTAAATGAGGCAAATGAAACTCAAATGCAAATCAAGAAAGGTGAATGTGAATCTTAGTTTGGGCACCTTAATTGGAGGGAAAAGGATTTGAACTTGAAGAGAAGTTATAAATATGAGTATCAGGCTCCATTTGTGGGTATCCATTGCAAATATAACGAAGTGCTGCTGAATTTTCTTCAAACCCTTGCTTCGAGGAACGCGTACCTCCTAGCTCCCTTAGTTTCATGCTTGCAAGATAGCACCTAGCTAAGTTTGAGACTATTCTTTACACTAAAGAGCAGATTGAGCATAATGAACATGGTGAACTTTGATTTTTTTGACTTGTGGAGTAATTTTTCTCAGTTTTGATAGTGCTGGTTTGGTGCTTGACTGAAGCAAATTTTGGCTTGTATCTCTTGGCATGATTTTTTGGTGGTTCTGGGTATTCTTCCTATGCTTGCACCTACCTTTGGCGCCCCCTTCCACAAAGTTTCAGAATTTAATATGAAGATGCTGATTTTATATGTTGGTCGCCCCTCTCCTTGAAGGTCGTACCATCTCCTTTGGTGCATGGGGAAGCATGCTTAATTATTTTGGACGGTTTGGAGCTGCTTTGGGGGTTGGTCTTGGTCGTCCAGTCTCAAGACATCCTTTGCACTTTGTTTCATATCATTCGGAGGTGTACTTGAGAAGCTGTGAGCATTTTAGTGTGATTGGGAGCTTGCTGATCTGAGATTTCTGAGCACTGCTACTTCATAGCAGATTGGTAATAAGTTTCAGTTTTGGCTTATTTTCAAAGTAGATTAGCTTGCTTAATTTTGGAGTTCATCTCTTATCATTTTGGAGTGTTTTGGACATCTCCTTGTCATCGCAATTTGCGGATTGCGTCACTTTGTAAGGCCGTTAACAGTAGTACTGATTCAGTCATTTCATTTTTGCGCTTTACTTTTCGTATTCCCACTTTTAGTGGAAGAGACTGGCCTCGCCATCTTTATATTTCAATTCTGCTCTTTAATTTCATTCCCACTAAAAAGTGGAAGAGACTGGCCTCGCCATCTATTTCATTTCAGCACTTTACTTTTCTGTACTGCCCGTTGAAAAGCGAAAGGGGTCGGCTAGCCGCCCAGACATTTTCATTTCAAGACTTTGTATTTCCACTCCCACTGAATAAGTGGTAGAGTTGCATTGCATTTCTAGCTGATTGGTTGAGCTGTCTTCATATTGTAATTCCATCTTTCAGTTTATTTCAGCTAACAATCCCCTTTCCATCGTATACTCTCACCTCGCCCACACTGGGAACTTGGTAATCAGAAAGTGAAGGGTTGATTTTCAATACTGTACTTTCAGTTTGGATTTCATCTAACAATCCCCTTTCCACTGTATTCTCTCACCTTGCCCTCATTGGGATCTAGGTGATCAGAAAGTGAAGGGTTGCTTCAATTGGTTTATCATTCTCTAATGTTAACGGGTGAAATCTTGTGCTCCAAAAATTAAAAAATTATAAGGGGATATTTCAGACGCCTTATTTGGAGAAATGAAGAAACATTTAAACTAAATTATAGTGCATTTAATGCCAACTTGGGCGTGGGTTTTGGAGGAGGAAATAAAAAGAAGTTTTGGAGCTCATTCTTGGATATCTTTGACTTGATATTTGGTTTTCTTCATTGCTGGAGGAGCTGATTCTTCTTCTTCTTGGTTTGTGAGGACAAAACCCCTTGCAGGCGACATTCTCCATGTTGTTGAAAGACACAATCTGGAGGATTACTTGGTGATTTCACATAGGAATCATAGTTGGACTATATCGTTGGAGATTTTTAGTAGCTTCAGGTCTGATTTCAGTGAGCATATTGAAAGAGGCGAACACCAGATTCAAGACCATTACTTTCATCTCAGATATTCCTTTCTCTTGCTGGCCGTACACTTCCAGCTGGGCCGTACACTTCCAGCTGCCTAGGGAGGCATGTGGGGTAGGAACCCTAGCGCTGAGTTTTGGGGACTGCATATTGACTGTTTTGGGGCGCCACTAGTAGAGGAAGACTCAACAAATTTGTGGGAGGCGTAACAGCAGCTTGTTGGGGTGATTTCCAGCTATTCAACAGAACCCAGGTTGCTGATTGGAGTGACATTTCATGCCCAGATTGTAACAGCAGTTCATTGGTATGTACAAAATGAAATGTAGTAAGTGTTGAGATGATCTATGAGATGTTTAAATGCTTTGGTAAAGACCGTGCAACTTCCGTAATTAATTTTGAAAGATTTCAGTTTGTGGGTGCATCTAAATAGTTGGTATTTTGCTCTTATTTTGCAATAAATATTGTTGGTTATTGTTATTGTAAATTATCCATTTAAAAACCTTCAAAAACTGCAAACGCATCAAGCAAAAACAAAGAAAAACAAGGGAAGAATAAGGGTGTACGTTACAAAACATTCAACTCACTTCCAATTTGAATTTGATCAACCAAACTCCAAGATAAACCAACTTTGAATATTTTTTCCTCCTTATCCAAAGCAAAACTAGATTTTGGATACTTTGCATGGGCAGCATATTTAGGAAAGAAGCTTTGTTTTTAAATAGCACTGACCTTTCTTGAACATGTTTGGAATGCAGCATTTTCTTAAATATGACTTTTCCTTGCCGGTTGTCACCTTTTTCCACCTCTAAAATGACAAAAGTGTGTCTTCTTTCAAAAGCTCGAGTTCATCACTTTCACCATACATTTTATAAAATACATCATATTTCTAAGAAGTGGGCTCCCTCTCTTCAATATAGGTGTGATGTTTTCCCTTTGACTACAATTAGGTATTGTTGACTGGGCAGGCTCCTTTTTTGTTTTGTTCTTATTACTTTTTGTGATGTTGATGTCATATTTGTGAACTAGCAACAGCTTTTGGAAAAGAGACAAGTCTTTTTTAATATTAAAGGGATAGAAAAAACAGCAATCATTTTTCTTCATTTTATTTTTAAATTTTTATTTTATTTTATTTTATTTATCAATTATTAATTCTTAATTTTTTAATTATTAATTAATATTTATATTTTTTTTTCGTGTGGAGGGGTCGGAGGACACTGCCAACTATCCCAAGTTGCTGACACACTAGGTCACGTGGAGGTGCCAGGGTTCACAATCAGCAGGTTTTGGTGCCATAGTAGACGCAGGTGACATGGGTGGCATAGTTGTTGTGGTGAGGTGTAGGGTGAGGTGGGCACCATCACGGTTTTCTTGACCTCACTGTCAGTGTAATAATGGCAACTTAAGGCAATATACAAAGCCCACACTATGGATGTTTGCACCATCACCTAAAGTTCATCCTTGGGATCCATTGAAAGGACAAGATCATGCAAAATGGAGGCCTTCATGAGTT